>CM066332.1:13594213-13794213 GCA_033807585.1 Hydrophis major | reverse complement strand
TGTTTTCTGCAAAAAGTTCACAAGGAATTTCTAGTTAACAATACATGCAGATATTATTATTTCTCTGATCAAAGGAGTCAATTTAGCCATCTCAGTGAGTTCCATTATTTTTATTTTTCAAATATTTCCTTCTTTGTGCAAACAATGAACTCAGTACAGTTGTAATATACAAAAATAAAGTCCCATGACTTTTCCAACTGTTTGCCCATCAGTCTCAAAAAGAAGATCTCTGGTCTCAATTAATCTTTAAAATCCCCAGAAACACTGTATATATTTGAATCCAAATTTTCTAGTCTTTTTGTATACCCATCAAACTTGATAAAACTGTCTCTTCTTTTCACTCATGTTTCCAACAGAATTTGAAATGCCTTTACATATTCTAGATAATTTCTCTGGTGACATATCCCAAACATGCATCATCTTACAAAAAATGTCTTTAAAATTATGTCATAGTGTAAATTTCAATCCTTTCAACCACATATTTTCCCTTATTCCATCTGTATCAAAGTTAAAAGGCTTTTCGACATGGAAATGTAGTTAACTTAGGAACTGGCATTTTCTTATTGAGTTGTAGATTTGGCCCATCTTCAAAGTTGACCCAGCTGATATGCCAAATTCTAAGACAACCAGAAAATACCTTTTGCTGCCTCTCTCCTAAGGATTAACAACAGCCTGTTAGAAAGAAATTAAACAGGTAATGTTTGTCCAGGCATTGAATTAATTAATTTGGGCCAAAATGCACAGCTTTGACTGGAACAGAAACCATGGATGGTAGCCTGAGGATTTGTTGCTTGAAATACCAGCTGAATAAATTTTCTGGATGATATCTTCACCAAGTCTATTCCTGCTGACAAGATTATTTCCTCCTGCTCTGTTGCAAATACTGTCAGAAATTATTGGGTCTGATTCACACTTATACTTGAATGGTTTCATTACCCATTTGATTTATTTTACTGCAGCCTTTCAGGCTAATTCTGAACAGTAAAGCTATGTAAGACATCAACCAAATGAACGTCCTTGACCTGGATCTGTAGGGGAACAAATCCAGACCTCAAATTATTGTTATTTGGAGTTCTGTCATAAACCTTTCACTCTTCTATTTCCTCGCATAGTTTCCATCTTTCTTTGAATGGATTTACAATTTGGAAGCTGAACACCTTACCTATGAAGGAGATAGAAGATGATGGTATCCTGCATATCTTTACCACCTTATTTATTTATTTTATTTTATTTATTTATTTATTTATTTTGTTTGTCAAGCATGTATGAGAAAACAAATATCAGTATGAACATAACATATAAACATATAAGTATATCCATAATAAATGAGTATGAATAAATGGGAACAGTAGGACAGGGATGATATATGCATGCTAGTGTGCTTATGCATGCCCCTTTACAGACCTCTTTGGAATGGAGTGAGGTCCACGGTAAACAGTTTACGGTTAAAGTTTTGGCGGTTTGAGGATGTAACAACAGAGTCAGGTAGAGAGTTTCAGTCATTGATCGCTCTGTTGCTGAAGTTGTATTTTCTGCAATCGAGTTTGGAGCGGTTTAGTTTGAGTTTGTATCTATTGTTTGCCCATGTATTATTGCGGTTGAAGCTGAGGTAGTCATTAACAAGTAGGACATTGTAGCAGACAATTTTGTGTACTAAGCTTAGGTCAGGCCATAGGTGGCAGGTCCAAAATTTCAAACCTGGTGGCATAAGGTAGCATTACATCCTGACCATCTTACATCCAAGTTCAGATGAAACCATGAGATGTTCTTATATATCTTGCTGTCTTACCCTTCTCTTACCCTATGAATTCATTTTTGTTTTTCCTTACTTAGTCTATGAGTTAGTTTCAAAGAGAGCTTGTGCAGTTCCTTTTGGAAGGTATATCTATCAAATTTGCCACAAAAGCGATTAAATATTCAATTGCAAACTTTGTCAGAAATCTATTTGATATATATTTATGTTTATATTTTATATTTCTTCACTGCCATCTCCCACCAACTGGGGGGTATACAAGTCATCAATAAAATGAACATTAAAATTAGAATTAACTGAAGTTTAAAAAGATTTATAATTATAAAAATATTACAAAATTTCAAAAGGTGAAGAATTCCTAAATGGACAGTTAGCAATTGTAAATATTAGTGTGTGTGTGTGTGTGTGTGTGTAGGTTCTCATTGGGCTGGACAACCTTACGGCTTATCTGGATTTCAGTATCCACCTCACAATCCTGAACAGTGACTTTTTTTCAATATAAATTTTATTTGAGTTTTCACAAAAACATAATACAAATAAAACATCTTTTTTTTGAGAACAGCATGATCTCAACTTCTTCATACGGACACAAACTCAATTTCATATTCATCTTTGTGTTCTATTCCATATCTTATTACAATTTTAACATTTTCTCCATAATTTTCCCCTCCCATGGTTTTCTCAACTTTATTTTTAATTATCTCATATCTAAATTCAATTATATATCTTTTTCTAAGTTTCAATGTCTTTCCAATCATTATATTTATACTTTTATCTGTCCTGTTTTAATTTCATATTATCTTTTCTCATTAAACATTTTTTCCCTGTAGTTACTAATTGGAGTATGACATCTTCATATCTTTTAATTTTATCCATTCAAATCTTATTTAAACTTCAATTTATGCCTTTAAAATTATAACATTCAATATAGTACATAACTTCCAATTGAATTCTGCTTGGTACATTCTTAAAATACACACTATGTTCTTAAAAATATATATTTATATATATATAACAATAGTAAATAAAACACTCATTCCATTCCAATTCAATTCTATCATTAATATTAGTTAGAATCTTAACATCTTTAACATTTCTTTTCAATTTAATATCATACTTCCTTGTGAACACTTATAAACTTTCCATAATTAATTCTTTTTTTCCATATTTCTCTTCACTTATATTTTTATAAATCATTAATAATAATTAAAATGTTCCCATCCTTTCCTAATTTCATTCTTTCATTCACTTTATTTCATTTATTTATTAACAAACATTCCAATAGGTAGAATGCATTACAATAGGTAGTTTATCCATCATTTTAGTCATACATTGTTTCATATTTTCTAAAATTATTTCTATTTATAATATAACAATACTATCTTATGTACCTTTGCAGAATCCCTTTTTCAATTAAATTTTCACCTATCTCTAAATAGGCTTATGCTTCCATTCCTTATACATTTCCCCTGTTTCTCTATATTTTGTTTCTGTCTTTTATAACTTCTTTTCCTTTCTTTCTTCCCCCTCTTCTTCTCCCTCCCCTTTTTGCCCCCTTGTCTCTCTACTTCTAATTCTCTCTTCTGTGATCCTCTCTTCTGTTGCTTCCTAATATTGTAATTATTTTTCAAACTATTCTTTTTTTGTTTTTTCAAATCTTTAACTTTTCACTCTCCCCCTTTTCTTTTTTCCCCACATAAAATTACTTGATAGTAAAAGATGGCTTCTTCTTTGTCCCCACCTTCTTGTTCTACAAGCGTTTCTTGTTGTTTCTCATAGTTCCAGATCTCCATTTCTAAAAATTGAAATACGAAGCCAAAAGAACCTCTTCCTTCTTGTGCATCTTCTTTCTGTTTTTTAAGTTCCATTTTCAGTTCTTCTAAAAGTGATTTTAAACACTTTTAAACAACCACCAATTGATTTTAGTCATTTAAATCCAATACCCAAAAATGCAAAAATCCCCAAGTCATCCAAATAATCCAAAGCTGTTTCTTCTTGCTTCTTTTTTCCACCTTATCTTCCTGGAGTTCTATTATTTTGTTACAAAGTTTCAGTTAGAATATATCTTTTAGGAATCTTGTTAAGATTTCACTATAAATTCCTTTTAGTTCCAGGCAGACTCCTTCATTTTTGTAGATCCCACCCTTTTATTCTTTCCTTTTCTCTCCTTTCCTGCTTTTAAAGATTTTTGAGTATCCAAAAGTTTTTATTATCCCTTTGACATTTTATTTTCAGCTTAAATACCTATTGATGTCAAAGTAGATTTCTTACTTAAATCTCTTAGCTGTCAGTATAAGGAAAGGAATTAAAAAAAAAGCCAAATCCTTTCCTTTCCCTCTCTCCTTCGCTGCTTCAAAGTCTTCTTTGGGAACAATATTATTTTTTATAGTTCAAATTCCAGGGTACCTTACGTTGTTGCTTTTTCAGTTTAACCCGGTCAACCAAAACTTTCTCTTCTTATCTTCCTCCTGCACATTCTTTTCCGGTTGAGTTCTTCTTTGAGGTGGCCATTTCTGACCACCGCTGCAACTACCTTGGGGAAAGGGAGTAATGGCCATCTGAGGAGAAGAGATTCAGCTCTCCTTGACTCTACTGGCATTCTCCCCACTCTTCACCACCTCCATGGGATGACTGAGCCCTGAATCCAGCTGGTTTGGGAAGCTCCAGCAGTGAGCACGGATCAAGATCACGCATGATCTTCTTTGGTGACGGATTTTGGTCCATCACTGAAGAGGCTCAAACCAGAAGTTCCACAGTGACGTTTTGACCTCCTTGTGGAAGGCCAAGGGCCTGGAGATTTTCCTCATCTGTGAGGGCAGGATGTTGCACAACATAGGTGGATATGCAGAAATTACTGGTTTGACTCATATTTGCATCTGAATGGTTTGGTTATCCATATTTAACCTGATGGATTGTTTGATTATGTGCTATCAAATCTATGCCATTTTTAGTGACCATCTAGATCTGGAGCATCAAACTCAAGGTCTGTGGGTCAGATCCGGCCCACAATGTGGTTGGATCTGTATTGTGGGGCCTACCCAATGTGAAGAGGAAAGCATGGCTTCAGCCCAGTCTACCCAATGCAAAGAGGAAAGATCAGGTTGATGTAGCATCGGCCCAGTCTACCCAGTGTGAAGAGGAAAGATCAGGTCAGCATAGCTTCATCCTGGTTTATCCAGTGTGAAGTGGAAAGATTGGGCCAGCCTGGCTTTGGCCCAGTCTACCCAGTGTGAAGAGGAAACATGCCAGCACTTTGGGGAGTGGTGTCAAGCTGGCCACACCCACCATGTTGGCCATGCCTGCCCCCCACCAAAGTCAGCCACAGCCCTGATGTGGCCTTCAATGAAATTGAATTTGACACTCCTGATCTAGATTGAGCAGGGGTCAGCAACCCATGGCTCTGGAGCCATATGTGGCTCTTTTATCCCTCTGCTGTGGCTCCCTGTCAGCTCCACAATTTATAGGGCTTTTGGTTAGGATAGATAGAGGAAAAAAGATGTTGCGCTCGGAGGAGACTGTGTTGTGGGAACTGGACTTCTGGTCAGCAGAGGAAAAAGGATGCTGCACTAGGAGGAGACTCTATGGTGGGGGAACTGGACTTCTGGTTGGTTCCAGAATTGAATGGGGGGTTTTCAGTTAGGACCTTTGTGGTTCCTTGAGTGTTTAAGGTTGCCGACCCTTGGATAGAGGTTCTCTATGACAACATGGTTCTTCAGGTCTTCCAATGGTGCACCTACCATCACCATAATAAGATAAAGATGTTTTTAATCCAAAGAGCAACTGGAGTTTGTTTTTTTGTTTTTCTTTCTTTCATTGAAAACATTTTGCTTCTCATCAGTTCTAACTTCTGGTGAGGTGCAAAATGTAAACAACAATGCAAAGTCCAGCTGCCTTTTGGGAAAAGAAAGCACATTTGAGACAACCATGACCTGGATGTTTGAGAATCTCCATGGATCCTATCATAATAGATTTCTACCTTAGTATGGTCATTGCTTTCTCTTTCTTCCCCCCATCATTCCTAGCATTATGGACTTCTCAACAAATCACTGGGCCTAAACAATTGATGATTATTGTTTAGAGTTTGCCACCGTTTCTGTCTCCCTAATGTGTTAATTTATCACTTCTTTGTTTTGTTTTGCTTTATTGTGGATCCTTGTATCTGTTGTTTTATATACTACCTACATGTCCTTGACTGTAAAATCAATAGATTGATACATAGAAATAGATAGATGGAGAGGTAGATAGGATGGGTGTTGTTTTTTATGCCATTTGATAAGCAGAGCAATTTGAAGAATTTTAGATTCCTAGTAGAGCATGTTTTTTTTTAGAAGGTTCCAAGATTTATTCCCAGCAGTTGGCAGTACGTAAAATTAATTAGTCTATTAATTACATTTTTAAAATGCATTTTATTTTAAGTGATACTTAGGATGCAGGAGGCAGGCCAGAAAATCAATCCCTCTTATAGATGAAAACAAGAAACTCCCCACCAAAATTTTATTTAAATATACCATGCAAACATTAATATTGCTATGAAGTACTTATATTCTTTCTTGTTTCTGAAGCATTCTTTCCTATGTTTAAAATTCTTTACAATAAAGAGTCCAAAACTGGACATAAGCAATATTTTACTAGTGACATAATTATATTTTTTTTTTCCAGCAGAATATTCATTATATCAAAATAAATAAATATAAAGTTCTGAGCTTTTATTACTACAGCAGGAAGAAAAGATCACCAATTTCTCAATGAGTAATTCTTAATGGTACTATATCTACATGGAGGGAAGTAAGCAGCAGGGTACCACAATATTCTGTCTTAAGCCCAGTATTCTTCAATATTTTCATAAATGACTTGGATGAGGGAATAGAAGGGGAACTCATCTAATTTGCAGATGACACTAAGCTGGCAGGAATAGCCACAACACTTCAGATGACAAGCTCAGGACCCAGAAAGATTTGAACAATGGGACCTATCCAACAACATGAAACTTAATATGGAGAAAAGCAAGGCTTTACACCTGGGCAGGAAAAAGCAAAGGTACAAGTATAGATTAGGTGAGATATGGGAACAAGACATTCAAAGGCCAAATAACAGCTGTTGAGTTTAATCTGGATTTATATGAAACTCTCATATGCAGTGATGCAATTTGGAAAAACTTAGATTGTCATATTTGAGCTGATCATTTTATAACTTGGATTTAATATTTTTATTGCCTTTATTTATATGGCAATTTATGTCCCTGGCTTGTTTCAAAATGCAGTAAATGCTTTCATTCAGACTATTCTGTTTCTTGTTCTCCATGGAAACCTTGACTTCTTCGAAATTGTTCCCACTCAGATCTCTAGATAGTCATTTAACTGTTTTAAATAACCACCTATATTGAACTCTAAAAGCCAAAGATCCATTGTGCATCACTCACAGTCACATTTTTTTTAAGTTGGATGGTTCTATAAATCAAATAAGTAAGTAAGTAAGTAAGAGGTGGATAGCAATACCAATAGCATTTAGACTTATATATCACTTCATAGTGCTTTACAGCCCTCTCCAAGTGGTCAACAGAATCAGCATATTGTCCCCAACAATTTGGATCCTCATTTTACCCACCTCGGAAAGATAGAAGGCTTAGTTAACCTTAAACCTGGTGAGATTCAAAATGCCAAATTATAGGCAGCTGGCAGGCAACAGAAGTAGCCTGCAGTACTGCATTTTAACCACTGTGCCACCACAGCTCTGGATGTCTCTTAGGGGACAGCATCGTCTATAATTTGGTGGCTACTGCAAGCAAGTTCTACTGTCTAGCCTTCATTCTGTTCACATTCAGTAGATACGTGTTCTACAGAAATCACATTCTTCTCTGTAGCTTTTGCTGCAATTATTTGCATAATCAAATCCACTTCTATCTCTACCATCGGAAGATGCCGATTTCCAAGGTCTATGATATATTATGAAAAATAATTGCAGTTCCAAGATTGAGATACTTGTTTACCCCTTAAAGAAGAAATAATTTTAAAACTAAAATACTGAAATTGTAAAGCTACCATTTCTTGAAAGCCACCCAGTCATGAAATCCTAAATATTTAAAGTTAATTTTCCAGCCCCAGGGCTTTTTTTGACTAGCTTTGTTGGATACATGTGTGCATCTGTGTGAGATCAGGAAGGGGTTGTTCATACATATTCAAATCAATGAAATGAAATGCGTAAACTACAATAGATTAAATAATCAGTTTTGATAAAAATAAACAAGCATTATACATGTCAGTGCAAGGACAACTTTGCTATTTTTTTCTTAGAAGTTGAAAAGAAAGATAAAATAATAAATGCAATGAGGATGTGGTTTCACAAAGACTTATTGGGTTATTTATTTATTTAATTTATATTGCCACCTATTTGCCCATGGTGACTTCAAGGCTTACACAATGTAAAACCATATTTAAAACAAAAAATAAAAAACCATAAAAACTAACAAAAATAATGAAATAAATTAGTAAAGTACAATAGAACAAAATTTGGGAAAACAAAAAAACAAAAAACAAAACAAAAACCAGTTCCCACCCCCAAACCTGATGACAGCAGATCACACTAGCCATTTGATGGGCTCCATCCTTCTCTGGGTTCCCCAGGCCCACTGGCAAAACCAGGTCTTCAGTGCCTTTCGGACTGCTAGCGCGGGAGCCATTCTAATCTCTGGGGGAATGATATTCCAGAGAGACAAAGCCACCATGGAGAAAGCCTTTCTTCTGTGTCCCACCAGGTGTATCTCCCTCAGGGGTGGGACCCGCAACATTCCCTGCCTCCCCACTCTAATGGGTCAGGTAGACAAGAGACGTTCCCTCAGATAACCTGATCCCAAGCCATGAAGGGCTGTAAAGGTGACAACCTGCACCTTGAATTGCACCCAGAAGCAAATCAGCAACCAATGCAACTCCTGCAGGAGAGGCAAAACATTTGAACACCGGGGTCTGCACAAAACCATGAGGGCTGTTGCATTTTGCACCAACTGTAGCTCCCGGATGCTCTTCAAGGGCAGCCCCATGTAGAGTGCATTGCAATAATCAAGATTGGAAGTGACAAGGGCATGAATGACTGTGAGTAGGGACTGCTGATCCAGGAAAGGGCGTAACTGGTGCACAACCCGCAGTTGTGCAAAGGCCCTCCTGGCCACAACCACCACCTAACTTCAGAAAGGAGGGTGTTTTTTTCTCCATTACTTTTCTGAAGGATTCTTTTTCTTTAGAGATGTTATGAATGCCTTAGACTTGTACAGGAAACACAGCTCTGTGGCTTTTATGCTTTCTCTACTTTTATTGATGTTGTGTATGCAATATAATTAATAAAGTGTGAGCTTGGAGTAAGTGCAGGGTTCTGGCCCTGCACTTCTGATTGGCTGTTAAGTGGCCGAAATGGAATGGCCCGTTCTGGGGAATCTAATTGGCCCTTAACAGAGAGTTCTTATTGGTTATAAAAGCTAGCGTTCCTAGCTTGTTATTGGTTAAACGTTACAAGGTTTGCCTATATAAGGCGGGTTTTACTGATATTAAATCAGCAAGTCACGATGTAAATAAAGAATTGAAGTTCACCGTTCAAAAACTTGTCTCCATTCTTTCTCGCCCATGCTCAAACTTAACACTGACGACGAGGGTGGGATTTGGAGACATCTGAACCAACGAAATTTCGAAGAACACTGAGCATGTGACAGACGATGCCAATAACAGAACCATGTCCAGCGGCATCGTACCACCCGCTCCATTCGATCCAACCCAAGAGGACTGGGAGTCCTACATGGATCGCTTCCAAATGTTCCTAGAGACAAACAATTTAAAGGACGCCACACCAGGAAAGAAACGGGCGGAGTTCCTAACGCATTGCGGTCCAACCGTATTTAAGATGGCTAAAGCACTAGCCAAACCCCGAGAAGTGAAGGCCATGGATTGGGACGACCTCGAACCTATCCTGTGAGACCACTACGCTCCGACCGTGCCTACGCTCGTGAGACGCCACGAGTTTTATCAAAGAAGCCAGTGAAAAGGAGAAAGCATGGCCAACTTCATAGCAGACCTCTGAAATTTGGGAGGCCTCTGCAGATTCACCGATCTAGAAGAAGCACTAAGAGATCGCATAGTTCTGGGATTAGATGCGCCAGGCGTCCAAAGCAAGCTGATGGTGAAAGGCGACATCAGCCTTGCTGACGCCATCGCCGATGCTACCACAGCGGAAGCAACCAAGAAGTCGGCTGCACAACTATGCCAAAACCGCACTCCGGTACCACCACTGGCCAGTTCTTGCCCTGCACTTCTGATTGGCTATTAAGTGGCCGGACCAGAGTGGCCCATTCCGGGGAATCCGATTGGCCCTTAACAGAGATTTCTTATTGGTTATAAAAGCTAGCGTTCCTAGCTTGTTATTGGTTAAACGTTACAAGGTTTGCCTATATAAGGCGGGTTTTACTGATATTAAATGAGCAAGTCACGATGTAAATAAAGAGCTGAAGTTCACCATTCAGAAACTTGTCTCCATTCTTTCTCGCCCATGCTCAAACTTAACAATTGGCAAATGGTAAAAAACTTGGGTGTTTCAGAAAGGAAGGATGCTGTCGTTAGGAGGGTGAAATTTGGATGTTTGAAACCCACTCCAAATGTCAGAACCAACTACATCTCCAGAGAACCACTCTACTGTGCAAGCTAGGAATCTAGAATCACCAGTGATCCATGTTTTAGACCAGGGTTGACAAAATTGATTTCATTGAGGGTTGCATCAGGGTTATGTTTGACAGCGGGGGGCTGGGGTGGCCAACTTGACATCATTCATGTCAGGGGTGTCTATGGTGACCCAAGCACTCTGCCAGCAAAAAATGGAGGCTGGGGGAGCTGCGTGCTGCTCCATGGATCCCATTTTCAGCCATGACAATCTCCTGCTGTCTGCTGTCAGTGAAAATGTGGCCTCTCTGAGCTCTGTTTCTGCTGGCAGAAGGCTTCAGGCAGCTGTCATGGCTGAAAGTGGAGCCTGGGAGAGCCACATATGGCCCTCTTGAGCTCTGTTTCCACTGGCAGAGGCACCACAGGTCAGTCTTTTGCTATTTCCAGGGTGGCCACACAGGCAGGATCTAAGTATCTCACAGGCCAGATTCAGCCTGCAGGCCTTGAATTTGACACCCCTGGTTTAGACTAATATTATAAAATTCTGAGTCCCTCCACAGTGATGTCTAAGAAATGGAAAGCTGATAGCTTCCATTCTGTCTTGTCAAGAGTAGTCCAAAAACCTGCTGTGCAAGAGCCAACAACCAACTCTTTTTGTAGAAATGTTTTAGAAGAAATCCACGGAGAAAAGGAAAAAAAAGAGGTGAAAAGTTGTTTATATTTATTGTGGTAAATGTTGGGAGTTCTTTATAAATTTCTCCCTCCCACACCTATTTGCTCTTTTCTTTTTCTATTCTTTATGTCTTTCCTATTTTTTCCTTTGCACCTTTTTAGTCCTTCTTTCTATTTTCTATCTTTCTTTTAGTTTGTATTGCTTTTTACAATTGTAAAAATAATCTTGAAAAAAATACTAAAAAAGAAAAAAGAGAGAGACAATTAACTTCAACCTGGATCTCCAGATTTTAGATCAACATCCTAAAGTCTACGTAAATAAATAAATGAATGCATACATAATTCATAACAAAAATGTGCATACTTCCATTATGATTTGGAAGGAATATTTCATTTCTTGTGAGAATTAGCACTTCTGTCTATTTCATTCTTCTTCTTCTTCTTCTTCTTCTTCTTCTTCTTCTTCTTCTTCTTCTTCTTCTCCTTCTTCTTCTTCTTCTTCTTCTTCTTCTTCTTCTTCTTCTTCTTCTTCTTCTTCTTCTTCTTCTTCTTCTTCTTCTTTTTCTCCTCCTCCTCCTCCTCCTCCTCCTCCTCCTCCTCTTCCTCCTCCTCCTCCTTCTTTTCTTTGAGTCTCACAATGATGCAATGACAGTTTAAATGTAGTATCGAATGTGGTTGTGTTTGGCAGGATCGATAGCCATTCTTCCTAATTATTTTTGATAGTTTAAGTTTATACTCCCAATGTGTTCCTCAATACATTAATTTCCCTTCTACTTTTTCTACACTTTTTAAAAGTCAGGTTTTGCTGAGATTCTAGGTAATTTTACACAGCCTATTTTACCCTAAGTGATTCTAGATACATATAATTATTAAAAATGAACAAGTTACAATAATTTCAATGATTTCTTCCCTGGAAGTTAGGAAGAAAGAAGAAAGGAGGGGAAGGGAGAAGGAAGGAAGGAAGGAAGGAAGGAAGGAAGGAAGGAAGGAAGGAAGGAAGGAAGGAAGGAAGGAAAAAAGTAATATTGAAAAGATATTGCTATAGTATTTTGTTTTCCTAAGTCTGGTCTTTCTGAGCTATGAAATAGGTCAAGAATAATCTGCTAAAGAAGGTGAACACAGGAATCAAGCAGATGAGCTTTCTTCCTCCCATTCACTTGCTTGCTGACTCGAGTTTCTTTTCTTCCTCTCATACTTGTTATGAACTAATAAAAGCGCTCAAATAAAGTTTTAACAAAACTTAAGAAAAAGCAGGGTTCTAATCCTGCAGTTCTGATTGGCCGATAATAGTGATATCGGATTGGTCCGTTCTGGGGAATCTGATTGGCTGTTAACGAGCCACTCTCATTGGTTCAAGGGTTTAACACTTCCATGTTTCTCATTGGCTAATAGGTCAGCAGCCTGCCCTATAAAAGGGCTGCTGCTGCCCTAGGGTTTTTGCTCTGTTCAGGATGATTAATAAAGAGTTGAAGTTCACTATTCATTGCCTCGTCTCCATTCCTTGCACCCATGTACAGAACTTAACACTGGCGACGAAGGTGGGATGTGGAGACATCAGAGCTGACTGAACACTACAGAGCACCAAACAGAGCAAGTGGCTGAAGGCGCATCGACAACAGAAACCATGTCCAGCGGCGCCATACCACCCACTCCATTTGACCCGGCACAAGAAGACTGGGACTCGTACATGGACCTGTTCCAGATGTTACTGGAGACCAACAACTTGAAGGATGCTACTACGGGAAAAAAGCGAGCAGTGTTCCTGACCCATTGCGGGCCTGCCGTTTTTAAGATGGCCAAGGCACTAGCAAAACCGGCTGAGGTGAAAACGATGGACTGGGACGTCCTTGCACTCCTTCTACGGGCCCACTATGCACCCGCCATACCAACACTTGTCCGAAGACATGAATTTTACCAGAGGGACCAGTGGAAAGGAGAGAGCGTTGCAGATTTCATCGCGGATCTCCAGAACCTGGGAGGCCTCTGTGGGTTTGCAGACCTCGAAGAAGCTCTGAGACCGAATAATTCTGGGATTAGAAGACCACACGATGCAGAGCAAGATCATGGCCAAAGGGGACATCGACCTTGCTGATGTCATCAAGGATGCTACTGCAGCAGAAGCAACCAGGAAGTTGGCCGCCTGAATGTGCTGCACCAACGCACCGCTCTGTCAACTCGACAGCGATACCTCACCTCACCTAGAGAGGCACACAACAGCAACCCACCATGAGGACCTTGAATCGCCATCAGAAAGTGATGAGGAGGAGGTCAACCGGCTCCGGTCTGAACGTGACCAACGCCACCAGCGGAATCAAAGACTACTGTACCAATGCGCGGGTTGTGGGGCAAACCACCCACGATCAGACTGCAAATTCCTTGACGCGCTTTGCCATTTCTCTGGGAAAAGAGGCCACATCGGAAAGGTCTGTAGAAGCAAGCAAGGATCCAGCCCACTTCAGAGGGGAAACAACTACCACCAGACCACAGGGAATCGCCCTGTGATTCGGGAACATTTGGACCTCCAATGGAACAACCATTTCTTCAGAAATAAAACACTGGCCATCTCAACGAGACAAGAAGAGGCACACAAACCATTACAATCAGTCATGCCTCATCGCTAAATGCAAAGAAGATCCGAGTGAAGGTCGCCATTGAAAACCAGCCTTGCATGATGGAAGTCGATTCAGGATCGTCCCTCTCGATGGTTTCCTGGAAGATTCTTAAACAATTAATCCCTGCCATCTGGCGTCAAAACCTCAGAGCCCAAAAAATCATACTCAAAGATTATCAGGGGAACTGAATTCTGGTCGTTGGATCCAGCCAAGTCCAAGTATCATTCAAAAATCGTAATGCATCATTACCACTGACCGTTGTCGACCATGACCGGCCTAGCTTGTTAGGCCTTCAATGGTTCGCCCCACTCGGGATCGAGGAAGCCAGCATTCACCAAACCAGAAGCGACGACTGGGAGGAGGCCATCGTCCAGGATTTCCAGGACATCTTTGCAGACAAACTAGGCGAGTACAAGGGGACCCCGATATCATTTAACCTTAACCCTGAAGTAGCCCCCATCCGCCTTAAGTCTGGTCGGGTACCTTTTGCCCTTAAACCAAAAATTGACAAGCAGCTCGATAAATTAATAGCCCAGGTTGTTTTAGAACCAACTGACCACGCTCATTGGGAAACCCCAATTGTGACACCCATCAAACCGGATGGATCATTAAGGATTTGTGGGGACTACTGGGCCACCCTTAATCACGCCCTTCAACAGAACGCTTCCCCGGTGTTGGTGGTACACCTTCTCCTTTCCCTGGGGGGTGGAAAAGTCTTTGCTAAATTGGATTTAGCACAGGCATACCAACAATTGCCTGTCGATAAAAAAAACCACAGAGGCACAGATGATCCTCACGCACCAAGGCACCTTTAAGTGCAACCAACTCTAATTCGGAGTGAGCGTAGCCCCAGGGATTTTTCAAAGTCTGATGGAGAGACTCTTCCAAGGGATCAAGGGGGTCGTGCCATACTTTGATGATGTTTTAATTGCAGCCCCGAATAGAGAAATACTAGAAAAGCATCTTAAAATGGTTCTTCAGAAATTTAAAGACTCTGGCCTTAAGGTTAAAAAAAAAATAAATGTCAACTGTGTACAGATAAAGTAGAATTCCTGGGGTACCTAATCAATAAACAAGGCATTCACCCCACTAATAGCAAACTAAGGGCAATAAAAAATGCCCCAAGAACCAGAAATAGGACTGATCTCCAAGCTTTCCTGGGGTTCATAAACTTTTACAAGATCTTCTTGCCCCAGAAAGTGACCTTAGCTGAGCCCCTACATAGACTTCTCGACAAAAAAGCAACCTGGGCCTGAGGACACCAAGAGGAGCACACATTCCGACAAGTGAAAAACTTACTAACCTCAGATGCTGTTTTAATGCAGTATAATGAGACTCTGCCTTTAACAATTACAGTTGACACGTCACCATTTGTAGTAGGAGCCATTTTGAGTCATGTGTTACCAAATGGTAGTGAGGCCCCTATTGCCTATTTTTCAAGGACCGTATCAAAGGCTGAATGTAACTATAGCCAGATCGACAAAGAGGCTCTTGCTGTTGTATCTGCTGTGAAACGGTTTCATGAATATGTGTATGGACGAGTTTTTACTATTGTTACCAACCACAAACCTTTGCTGGGGATTATAGCGGGAGACAAGCCAACCCCCTATATATTGTCATCTAGAATGACTCGATGGTCAGAGTTTTTAGCTGCGTACAATTATAAATTACAACACCGCCCGGGGAAAGCCATTCCCCTTGCTGATGCATTGAGCCATGCCCCACTTCCGGAAACCGTCGATGACCCAGCTCCAACCCTTACGACACTCCAGATTGAAACGCTACATTCACCACTACTAACAGCCAGAGACATTGCAATCGAAACAAAACGAGATCCTGTCTTGGCGCAAGTTCTTAGCTGGGTTGAACGAGGATGGCCAATAGAACAAACCCCTGACGACTTCACCCCTTTCAGAAACCAGGAAACAGAACTTTTTTCACAAAAAGGCTACATCCTATGGGGAGATAGAGTCATCGTCCCAGAGCGGTTACAACGAGCAGTATTCAAAACATTGCGTGATGGTCACCCCGGCATCGTGCGTATGGAAGCGCTCACACGAAGCTATACATGGTGGCCGGGCATCGACAAACAGATTGAAGCCTGGGTAAAGACTTGCTTAAAGTGCCAAGAAGTCAGCAGTGCCCCACCTAGAGCAACTCCAACAGAATGGGAAAGCCCCTGGGGGCCGTGGTCCCGCATCCACATTGCTTTTGCGGGACCTACTAAAGGACATACGTTCCTCCTAACAGTGGATGCCTATTCCAATTGGCTCGAGATCCACAAAATGAAGAATATTACAACTGAGTCCGTCATCTGAAAATTGAATAGGCTATTCGCAACACACGGGCTGCCAGACGTTTTGGTCTCTGACAACAGACCCCAGTTCACCGCCCTGGCATTTGAACAATACTTAGCAGACTGGGGTATCCGCCATGCGCTAACTTCGCCAGTGCACCCTGCAGCTAACAGCAGGGCCGAGCGCATGGTACGATTTGTTAAAAAAACTCTCCACAAAATGGACTATGGGGACATTGATGACAAAATAAACAGAATACTCCTACTCCAACACATCACTCCGCACAGCGTC
The DNA here is from genome assembly GCA_033807585.1 of Hydrophis major. Classification (NCBI taxonomy): domain Eukaryota; kingdom Metazoa; phylum Chordata; class Lepidosauria; order Squamata; family Elapidae; genus Hydrophis; species Hydrophis major. The sequence goes on along the minus strand of CM066332.1, from coordinate 13,777,955 downwards.
ACCAACAAGACCCCAGCTGAACTGTTGATGGGACGCAAGCTCCGTTCCCACCTCGACCGGCTTCACCCATCCTACGAGCCAGAGAAGCCCTGTGGATATACCGGAAAATGCCATGAGTTCAAGGTAGGTGACTTAGTTTTCGCCAAAAACCTCTCTGGCAAACCATTATGGGTTGAAGCAACTATAATTCAAACCACCGGGCCCAGATCGTACCATGTGCAAACCTGCAACGGAAAAATATGGAAACGCCATATAGATCAGCTTCGCTCTAGGCTACAACCCAGTTCCCGCGACTCCTGGGATTCCCAAACTGAGGGGGAAGGGGATGTCGAAGAAACCGAATTCGAGATGGTGAAAAACAGAAGCGAAGGAAGTCAGCAATCGGGCGCAATAAATGAAGAAGAATCAGGGAGGGGACTCTCCTCTCTACAGAGGAATACCTCAACGGAGGCGAGCCCACAAAGATCGGAGGACAACAATGATAGCATTAGCGACACCGAGTCGTCCAATGAGTATGCGGAACTGCCTGTACTAGATATGTCCAAAAACGTCCCGTTGAAACCGGATGACAGACAGGAACCGGTGGGACAGCGCAAATCCAATAGACAGTCAAAACAACCTACATATCTTAGGGATTATGTCACTGCACCCCTCAAATGGAACCCGGGGGGGAGGGGTGTTATGAACTAATAAAAGCGCTTAAATAAAGTTTTAACAAACCTTAAGAAAAAGCAGGGTTCTAATCCTGCACTTCTGATTGGCCGATAATAGCGATATCGGATTAGTCCATTCTGGGGAATCTGATTGGCTGTTAACGAGCCACTCTCATTGGTTCAAGGGTTTAACACTTCCATGTTTCTCATTGGCTAATAGGTCAGCAGCCTGCCCTATAAAAGGGCAGGATGATTAATAAAGAGTTGAAGTTCACTATTCACTGCCTCGTCTCCGTTCCTTGCACCCATGCGCAGAACTTAACACTGCCAATTGAGTTTTTGATTGTTTTGCTACTTTGACCTTACAGAACTTAGAATCTCTTACATTGAGATTCCTACAGTGATGACATAAGGCTTTCTTTCTGCAGGGAGAATTTCAATGAGATAAACAAATGATGGCTTTTGTCTGCCACAACGAAGACATTACAAAGTCAGTAATAAATGGAAATAATCACATATTCTATATATATTATGAAAAATGAGCTTCAACAAGCTTTTTAATAAAGTCATTATTCCCCTTTTCATAAATCACAAAAGCTTATTCTTTGTCCAGTGGATTTGAAGCAGCCAAGGACAACTCCTTTAAATTTGTCCTTGCGTGTAATTTATGGCACTTGATATGTCTTCCAATTTTGCATTACAGAAGATATGAATGTTATGTGTTCTCAATGTTGTTATTACCATGTGTAAAAACTTTTATGGAACGGAAAGCTTCAGCTCCTTGGGTAGTAAAATTACCCTATACCTTTTTACTAATCAAGTCATTATCAACTTCTCCCTGAAGTCTTGCTGCAGGTCAATGAGAAGGCCAAAGTTCCAAGCTACCTGAATTCTTTTGTTCATAATCTACCATGTTCCCCTTTTTTCCCCATCAATCATCCCTCCTGCAAGCATCCAGTTGACCTTCTCTGGTCTCATAAAGTTAATATGGTCATTCCAGGTATGGATGGGCTGTAAATTCGATTGGGAAGTCAAAATCAAACCAATCAATGTGGAAGAAGACAATGGCAATGCATTGGTGGGAATTTTAGTTCCTATGAATGTTAACTCCCCCAAAAAGCTTACCTGCTTAATGTTTGAGCATCCAGCTATAATTTCTAATTTGAAGCAACAATTTAGTAATGCCCAAAGCTCAGATCCAATAAAATAAAGTGAACTAATAGAAGATTTCTTTACTTGGTGAAATATTTTTTCTGCTATGCCACTTGCTTCATGGCAGAGCTGTCTAAGCAATTACATATTGCTAAGAAGACGATCCAGGATTCCAGGTTGGTTAGTATGAAGCCAAACCCTCCAAAAAAAAGGTTATGTTAGGTCAAAGATGGACAGAGGGTCTGATTTGTTTGTGTATCTATGAGTTAAGCCCAGAAGAGCTATAAGATTGATGGCTTATGTTGAGTAAAGGTAAAGGGTCCCCTTGCACATATGTGCTAGTTGTTTCCGACTCTAGGGGGCAATGCTCATCTCCATTACAAAGCTGAAGAGCCACCCCTGTCCTAAGATGCCTCCATGGTCATGTGGCCAGCATGACTAAATGCTGAAGGCTCACAGAATGCTGTTACCTTCCCACCAAAGTGGTCCCTATTTTTCTACTTGCATTTTTACATGCTTTCGAACCGCTAGGTTGCCAGAAGCTGGGACAAGGAATGGAAGTTCACTCCATTACGTAGTACTTGGGACCCGAACTGCTGAACTGCCAACCTTTCTGATCAACAAGCTCAGGGTCTTAGCCACTGAACCACTGCATTCCTTATGTTGAGTAAAAGAAGCTATTTTTTTTTAGATGTTGGATTGGGTTAAGGAATTAAATCAGTGCCTTAAAAGCTTTACATTAGAAGTGCTTTGGAAATATCTGAGTATAAAAATCTATCAGGGAGGTTCATATCCACAGAAGTGTTGAAAAAGGTTCAAAATAATCTTTCTTGCTCTCCTATCTAAGGATGCATTTTCTTACCAACATTCACAATTACTCAAAGAATAACTTAACCTTTTCCCCCTATACAATGCATGTTGTATGCTAAGTATAAACATTATGTTATATTTTCCTTCCTCCATTATTGTACCATTATTGCCATTTTTTTTTACATGGGACAAAAATGCTTTAAGCTGATTCCAAGAAAAGCTTGACTGAGGGACTTTTTCTCATGAAGATGTTTGAGATAAGCAGTCAAGAACACTGTAGATAGATGGAAGAATATGTAATAAGAAAATTGGCAATTTTCCTCCCCCCACCCCAACAATCCAAGGTCTCTAAAGCAGGGGTGTCAAACTCAAGGCCCGGGGGCCAGGTCTGGTCCATGGGGTGCTTATATCTGGCCCCTTGGGCCACCCTGGAAACATTGAAGGGCTGGCCCATGGTGCCTCTGCTCCCGAACATGGAGCTTGTGAGGGCTGCTGGCTGAGGGTTGCAGGAGGCTGTCACAACTGAAAACAGAGCTTGTGAGAGCTGAGTGTCACTCTCCTGAACTCCGTTTTTGCTGGCAGGGGGTTACAGGAGCCATCACAGCTGAAAACAGAGCTGAAGAGCCCATTTTCACTGGGAAAGTGCTCGGGCCACCACAGGTGCTCACCCTGGCCATGCCCACCCCAGCCCCCCAAGATCAAAAACAATTCTGATGCAGCCCTCAATGAAATCAATTTTGACACCCCTGCTCTAAAGCATACTGAGATAGACCTGTTAGCTTAAGTTTCGGGGGTGGGGGGATTGTTAGGAACCTTGAGTGCAGATTATTTTCTTGCCTGTATTCTAAAGTTAAGGAATCCACCCTATTATCTCATTCTTCAGCATGTGTATAAACACACATACATATACACATATTTTCACATGCGTATAAACACACATACATACACACACATTTTGATGTATCAGGAAATGTTCATTTTGGAGTTATTCAGCAGCATTTGGACTCCAATAGTTTCATATGGATTGTTGTCTCCCTGTGAGATGAGTACAGAAGCTGCATTCTGCTTTTAGATAAAAACATCTGCAAAATATTCAAAGAAGCAGCAGGAGTCTGGTTCTTATTGTTCTATCCGGTATATCCTGAGATTCTTAGTGAAGGAGCTTAATAGACAAATCGTAATGAATGCTTTTCTAGTTTTTGACACCTTCAGATGCTTGAAAATAACAAGGAGAGGTTTGAAAATGTAAGAAGCACTCAGTAGCAGGTAGTTTAGGGGTGCTTTGTGTGCCCCTCCCCATTTAAATGCAGACTAATGCGTATAATAATATGATACCAATTACAGCAACAACCGTAATAAATTGACAGTGATGATATAATTTGTGTTTTGTAGAATACACAAATGCAGCCTAATTCAGCCTCTAAATGTTCCAAATGACAAAATTATAGTCACCTTGATCTTCAGTTATACAAACTGAAATTAATTAAATTTTCTCTCATGCTATGAATAAAGACACAAGAAATTGAGTGATCCAGGAGTCTGCTAACATGGGGGATTTTCAGAGTAGAGACAACCTGAGAAGAAAGATAAGCGAGGAATTCGCATCCTCTCTTGATATATGCTTAAAAATGTTAACTTATTTATTGTATAAGTTTTCTGTAGAGAGGAAGACTGTATAAAAGACAGTTGTCATGATTGTAGCTTCCTATAATCAAAGATTAAATAAATAACATGGGCATACCATGTCTAGGCTCATTTTATTTATTATCTATTTATCTCTCCCTCTCCCTCTCTCTCTCTCCAGTATATCTATCTGTCTGTCTGTCTATCTATCTATCTATCTATCTATCTATCTATCTATCTATCTATCTATCTATCCATCTATCTATCCCTGTATCCATCCGTCTATCCATCTGCCCATCCATCATCTATCATCTCTCTCTCTCTATCTCTCCCTCTCCCACTCCCCCACCCTCTCTCTCTCATCCCTCTATCTATCTATCTATCTATCTATCTATCTATCTATCTATCTATCTATCTATCTATCTATCTATTTGTTAAGTACTGAGCGTGGGCGCGAAGAATGGAGACGAGCCGGTAAAATAGTGAACTTCAAAACTCTTTATTAACATGGTGTGACAGCTCAGCTCAATGGCTGCAACGGGCCTCCTTATATAGGCAACTTATTAACTATTCAACCAATGAAAACTTGGGAGCACTAGCTCCGTTAACCAATGGGAGAGGCTCGTTAATGGCCAATCAGATTCACCTGAACGGACCAATCTGATGTCACCATTAACGGCCAATCAGAAGTACAGGGCCAGAACCCTGCACTTGACTTCAAGCTCTTAATAACTTTATTAACACATTTATTCATTCACAACACCCCTTCCCCCCGGGTTCCGTTTACGGGGTGCGGTTACGTAGTCCTTGAGATCGGCCGGTTGTTTTGTTAGTCTATTTGATTTTCGTATTGCACCCGGTATTTGGCTGCAATCTTGTTGAGGTAGGGCGTTGTCTGGTGAAAGGGATGCCTCTAACTCTGAGTTCGAATTTTCATTGTCCCCAAAATCTTCGGTATCACCATGAGGCAAACTCACTCCCATCCCCAATTATTCTTCACGTGTTTCCGTTTTGCCGTCGTTTCTATCATTAAAACTTTCTGCTATTCCAAGTTCATCTTCCTCCATATCTCCTCCCCCCTCAGTTTGGATATCAGGGGACTCGGAGATTCCTGACTGTAGCCTTGATCGTAGCTGATCAATGTGTCGCTTCCATAGTCTATTATCGTGACACTCCACGAGGTACGATCTGGGGCCGGTTACTCAGACCACAGTCGCCTCGACCCACAACAGATCGCCCAACAAGTTCTTAGCGAATACTAAGTTGCCTACCTGGAAGGTACGGCATCGCCCGCTGGATCCGTGTGTTTTCTCAGGTTCGTACGATGGGTGTAGTCAGTCGAGGTGGGAATGGAGCTTCCGCCCCATTAGCAATTTGGCGGGAGTTTTGTTGGTGATGCTCTGCAGAGTGATATGCTGCAAAAGGAGTATCCGGTTTATTTTTTCTTCCATATTGTCATAGTCCATTTTGTGTAGTGTTTTCTTGATGAATTGTACCATGCGCTCGGCCCTTCTGTTGGCCGCAGGATGCGCCGGTGAAGTCAGTGCATGGCGAATACCGTGGTACGCCAGATACTGCTCAAAGGACAACGTGGTAAGTTGGGGTCCATTATCGGATACCAGAACGTCTGGTAATCCATGTGTTGTAAATAGTCTGTCTAGTTTCTTGATGACCGCTTCGGTTGTTGTATTCCTCATTTCGTAGATTTCGAGCCAGTTCGAGTAGGCATCTACTATTAGCAAGAATGTGTAGCCTTTGGTAGATCCCACAAAGTCAGATGAATACGGGACCAGGGTCCCCGCGGTGTTTCCCATTCGGTTGGGGTTGCTTTCGGTGGGGCGTTGCTTACTTCCTGGCATTTGTGACAAGCTTTGAGCCACGTCTCGATTTGCTTGTCGATGCCCAGCCACCATGCATAGCTATGTGCAAGGGCTTTCATGTGCACGATGCCGGGGTGGCCATTGTGCAAGGTTCTTAGTACTGCTCGTTGTAGCCACTCTGGGACAACGACTCTATCTCCCCAGATAATGCAGCCTTTCTGTGAGAACAATTCCATTTGTCGACTCTTGAATGGGGCATAGTCATCAGGTATCTGGTCCAATGGCCATCCGCGCTCGACCCAACTGAGAACTCGTGCTAAGGTGGGGTCGCGTTTCGTTTCCATCGTGATATCTCGGGCTGTTAATGGTGGTGTTTGAAGTGTCTCGATCTGCAACATTGTCACCGTAGGCGCGGGGTCATCAATGGTCTCTGGAAGCGGTGCTCGGCTTCATGCTCGGCATGGGGAATGGCCTTCCCCGGGCAGTCTTGCAGCCGATAATTATAGGCAGCCAAGAATTCTGACCAGCGAGTCATTATGGGAGATAATATATAGGGGGTTGGCTTATCTCCCACTATTATTCCCAGCAAAGGTTTGTGGTCAGTCACTACAGTAAAGGCTCAGCCGTACACATACTCATGAAATCTCTTGACAGCAGACACAATGGCAAGGGCTTCTTTATCAATCTGACTGTAATTGCGTTCTACTTTTGAAAGCGTCTTTGAAAAATAGGCAACAGGGGCTTTGCTACCGTTTGGCAAAACATGGCTCAAAATGGTGCCTACTCCGAAAGGCAAGGCATCACACGTGATCGTTAATGGCAAAGTCTCATTGTACTGCATTAGTACAGCATCAGAAGTCAATATTTTTTTTACATTTCGAAACGCCTGCTCTTCTCTATGTCCCCATACCCAGATTGCTTTCTTGTCCAGTAAATGATGTAGGGGTTCGGCTATGGTTGCTTTGTGTGGCAGGAAAACATTATAAAAATTGATAAGGCCTAGAAACGCCTGGAGGTCGGCTTTATTTTGGGGTCTTGGGGCGTTCTTGATTGCCCTCAACTTGCTATCGGTAGGGTGAATGCCATTACTGTCAATCAAATATCCTAAGAATTCGATATGATCAGTGCATAGTTTACACTTGTTTTTCTTAACCTTAAGCCTTGTGTCTTTGAATCTCTGGAGAACCAATCTCAGGCACTCTCGTAAAATTTTCGGGGTAGGTACAGCGATTAATATATCATCAAAGTATGGAACAACACCTTTGATTCCTTGTAATAGTCTTTCCATCAAACTTTGAAAGATTCCCGGGGCTACGCTCACTCCGAATTGGAGCCGGGTACATTTAAAGGCACCTCGGTGCGTAACAATTGTCTGTGCCTCTGCCGTCTTTTTGTCTACAGGCAGTTGTTGGTATGCCTGGGCTAAGTCTAGTTTAGCGAAGACTTTTCCGTCCCCCAGGGAATGGAGGAGATGCTGCACCACCGGTACCGGATATGCGTTTTGTTGAAGGGCATGGTTCAGGGTGACTCAGTAGTCCCCACAAATTCTTATCGAACCATCCGGCTTAATGGGTGTTACGATTGGGGTCTCCCAGGGAGAGTGATTGGTTGGCTCTAACACACCCTGGGCTATCAATTTATCAAGCTGCTCGTTGATCTTTGATTTAAGGGCAAATGGCACTCGACAAGGCTTAAGGTGGGTGGGAGCTATTTTGGGATTGAGGTTAAATGATATCGGGGTCCCCTTGTACTCGTCTAGTTTTTCTGCAAAGACATCCTTGAATTTTTGGACGAGGTCCTCTTCCCAGTTACTGCTTCCGATTCGGTGAATGTCTGCCACCTCAATTCCAAGCGGAGCAAATCATTGGAGGCCTAGCAGACTAGGCTGGTCCTCGTCGATCACAGTCAGGGGTAGGAATGCTGTACGGTTTTTGAATGATACCAGGACTCGACTGGATCCTACGACTGGAATCCGAATCCCTTGATAGTCTTTGAGTATGAGTCTTTGGAATCAGAGATCTTGTCGCCAGTTGGTAGGGATGAGTTGCTTGAGGGTCTTCCATGAAACCATCGAGAGAGACGATCCTGAGTCGACTTCCATCAGGCAGGGCTGGTTTTTGATAGCCATTTTCACTCGGATCTTCTTGGCATCCAAAGAGGAGGCGTGACCGATCATGATAGTTTGGTGAGCCTCTTCTCGCTTTGTGGGGCGCTTTATGGTTTTGTTTCTGTAGGAGTGGTGGTTCACTGGTTCTCGCCTTACAGGACGGCTTCCTGTTGGTTGGCGATAATTAGCCCCCCTCGAGGGCTGGCTGGGTCCTATTTGGCTTCTACAGACCCGTCCGATATGGCCTCGTTTCCTGCACACATGGCAGAGCACGTTGAGGAATTTGCATTCTGATCAGGGGTGGCTTGCCCTACAACCAGCGCATTGATATTGAGATTTCTGGCATTGGTCCCATTCGGACCTTAGTCGATGGACCTCTTCTTTGTCGCTGTCTGACGATGAAGAGAGGTCCTCGTGGTGGGCCGTTATGAGCTGCCCTTCTGACTGAGGTGAAATTTCGCAGGTCGGTTGGTGAACCCGGGCGTGGTTGTGGTGCATTTGGGCAACTGACTTCCTGGTTGCTTCTGCTGCAGTAGCCTCAGCGATAGCATCGGCAAGGCTGATGTCGCCTTTCGCCATCAACTTGCTTTGGATGTGTGGTGCATCCAATCCCAGAATTATTCTGTCTCTTAAGGCTTCTTTGAGATCAGCAAACCCACATAGGCCTCCCAAATTCCGCGATCCGCTATGAAATCGGCAACATTTTCGCCCTTCTGTTGACTTCTTTGATAAAATTCATGCCTTCTGACGAGCGTTGGAACGACTGGCGTGTAGTGGGCTCTCAGTAGAGATTCAAGGATGTCCCAGTCCATAAACTTCACTTCTGCCAGTTTCGCTAGTGTCTTGGCCATCTTGAATACGGTTGGCCCGCAATGCATTAGGAATACCGCCCGTTTCTTTCCAGTAGTGGCATCCTTCAAATTGTTGATTTCCAAGAACATTTGGAAACGATCCATATAAGAGTCCCAGTCTTCTTGCGCTGGGTCGAATGGAGTGGGTGGTATGACGCCGCCGGACATGGTTCCGCCATTGTGCGTTCAGCCATGTGCTCGGTTATCATTCTTCTTGTTCAGTCAGCTCCAACGTCTCCACATCCTACCCTCGTCACCAGTGTTAAGTACTGAGCGTGGGTGCGAAAAATGGAGACGAGCCAGTGAAATAGTGAACTTCAAAACTCTTTATTAACATGGTGTGACAGCTCAGCTCAATGGCTGCAACGGCCCTCCTTATATAGGCAACTTATTAACTATTCAACCAATGAAAACTTGGGAGCGCTAGCTCCGTTAACCAATGGGAGAGGCTCGTTAATGGCCAATCAGATTCACCTGAACGGACCAATCTGATGTCACCATTAACGGCCAATCAGAAGTGCAGGGCCAGAACCCTGCACTTGACTTCAAGCTCTTGATAACTTTATTAACACATTTATTCATTCACAACACTATTCATCCATCATCTATTATAATCCACCATTTATCTAGTTATCATCTCTCTCTCTTTATATCTATCAATCACCTGTCATCTGTCTATATGCCTGTCTATCTATATTATGATCTATCACATTTCTATCATCTATCTAGCTATATACTGTAGCTATCTATCATCTCTCTCTTTCTTCAGATCTATCAATCATCTGCCTGCCTGCCTGCCTGTTTGTCCGTCCGTCCATCCGTCCATCCATCCATCCATCTAATCTCTCATCTATTATCTATTATCTCATCCCACCCCACCCCACAAATAATTTCACTGAATCAAGCACTGACACCCCCTTTTTTTAGCCAGAAGCTCAAGTGTCAAAAATTGAGGCAAATCCCTCAATTATCTGAAAATCCATGTTTCCATGTTAGGTGGATAAAAGAGGCAAAGCTAAATTATACAAATCCACACAGTGCTTTTCCCAAAGTCTTTCCCATCACCCATTTGTACTGATGATTAGTTCCCATCTTTAAACCAGAATGATAGAGCTGGGGGGACTTCATAGATTTAATATGGCCAAGTCTCCCTTTTGCCTCTTTTCCTGGAAACTGAGAAATCCTGCCTCTTAAATGCAACGGGAGAAATTCTTGTGTCTCTTCTTCTCATTCGGGGATTTTTAAGATTCATTTGTCCTAAAGAAGGGGATTGTGTTGGTGATGGGGAGGAAGAATGATCACAAGATTGTAGTTTCTTTTTATATAAAAACAATGCTCAGTTCTTCCTGCAATTATGGCTGATTGGTGTCAGCCAGTATCATTCAATTAACACTTTGGCTTCCCCCCAAATAAGCAGTATATATATTAATCTCAATTAGTATAACCAAAAGAGAAAGGAGAATGGGGAGTAGAGAATTTTGGAATGATCTAAATGCTAAGTATTTATGTTTGTTATTTTGGAGAGATAGAAGAAAATGAACAAGGAAGCTTATTAATAATGGCAGATAGTGACATTTTGGAATGTCAGCCATATTTCAGAATAATGCAGACTCCAGACAAAGCTTCACCCCCAATTTAAAGTTATTTTGTGGCTATCCATATCTGTTATTATCTGTTTGTTAGTATTAAACCTAAACTCTCATAGTAAGTATTAGTACATTAAATATTCTACCAGTACTTGATTAACTATTGACTTGTTGAAAACTGGACTCAATTAAATCAATTCAGTTTATTACAGTCATAGACCAGAGACCAGAACAAATAAAAACACCCAGTAAATATACAATTAAAAATTCTAGAATAAAATAATAAATAATAGATAAAATCTATGATAAAATCCAGTCTGTCAATTACACCTAGTCTAACCATACTAAAATAACAATCCATCAGCTGTGAGGCCCCTTGTCAGTTAGTACAATTTGTTGTATAAAATATCTATGGTGGATTGGACATGCGTTTCCAACAAATTCCCAATGCTGCTGTGTAGAATCTACCCACCTGCGCTGTAGTTATGGACTGTTCAACCTTAAGCAGCCACTGGAGATAAGCAGTGTTGGAATAGTAGGATATGTAGCAATTATTGGAAGGATATATTTTTTTCTGAATATTGCCCAAGGATAATGTTGCAGGATCCAATCTGGAGTAGTCACTGGGACCAGAAGTTTAGTCTTCTGAGCTTTTGGATTTGTATTGGAGACCATCCTCAGGGAATTCCTCTCTAAAAAAATGTGTGCTTTGGGCAATTATATATATATTGTTTATATGGTGCCTGGTTGTGTGTGGTTTTGTAGTTTTTTTTTTTTTTTAATATTAAAAATAAGCTTTAAAAAATCTTGAATGTAGTAGTCTTTCTTTGACGTACATGTCAGTCTTTACATTGTTATATTAGCAAAATATCATTCAACAGTATACACATTTATATACATATATACAAATATATATGTATTTATATTTAATCTTTATATCAATTTTTATCCTAATCATTATGTTGCAATTCAATCTCACCTTAAATTCTAGTTCACATTTTATAGACTTCATTTCATACATAGAATTTTTTCAGTACTGCATAGAATTCTGAAGTGTCTTGCTCTTTCAATTCTAATATCATGCTATCTAGTTCAGTGCATTGAAAAATCTTCTCTATTATTGCTTCGTCATTTGGTATTTCTTTTAACTTCCATGTTTGGGCAATTAATAATCTTGTTGCTATAATTACATGAATAATTAGGTTAATATCTGCTTTTTTAAAATTCTCATTTATTATTCCTAATAAAAACATTTCTGGTGTGAAATTAATTTTTAAATCGAACATTTATTCTAGCCATATCCAGATTTTATGTCAAAACTCTTGTATTTTCTTGCACTCCCACCACATATGATAATAGGTTCCCCATTCTTTTGAACATTTCCTGGGTGAAGACGGCTGAGAGCTATACATTTTGGTTAGCCTAGCTGGTGGAAGATGACATCTGTAAAACATCTTAAACAGATTTTGTTTATAGGATGTGGCTAGCATAATCTTTTTATTCCAGTTCCAAATTTGCTGCCATTGGTCCAAGTTTATGTTATGACTGATGGCTTTGTAGTTTTTGATTGGGGTGTCATTGGCTGTTGTTTCCTTGTGCTGCCAAGCCCATGCTTCCTGAGTGCTTGATAAATTGGTAGTAAATCAGCAGTCCTGTTGACTGATCAGGAGTCCATTTAACAGGTTTTAATCACTTCTTGACTGTTTTTGTGCCTGCTTGTCCAACAATCTTAGTAGCTGCAAAACTGAACATATGTCCTTATTCATTGCATTGTGAGGCTACCAATGAGATTTGCACCAAGTTAATTATACTTTGTTATCTTAACTTGTTTGCTGTCCCAAAACCTTTGGGTCTGGACCAAGAAAAGAAAAGAGAATAAAAGAAAAGAAAGGAAAAGAAAAGAAAAGAAAAGAAAAGAAAAGAAAAGAAAAGAAGAGAGAAGACAAGAGAAGAAAAGGAGAGAGAGAGAGAGAAAGAGAGAGAGGGAGAGCGAGAACAGACAGACAACTATAGATCACCCTAACAGCTTTACATTGGTGACTTTTAACTCCTCTAGGCTCAAAAACCTAGTTGGGCATTTGATCCTTTAGTGGATATGTGGACCTGTTAAAACAAATGGTTTTGACTTAACAATGGACAACCTTCCATGTTCAATTACACTTAGTTCCATTGTCTGCATTTTCTTGCTTGTGCTGCTGGAAACTGAGAACATGAAGATTTATTAAAACAAATAAGAGTGATACATATGGAAAAAAACAGCCCGATCAGTTCCGGCATTGAGTTACAAAGCTGGCTTTTAATTAGAGTTAGTTTATGATTAATTCCTCTTGTTTTAGTTTTTATATGCAGAGCTTTAGTTTAGTTGTATCTTTCATGTGAAAGACTGTCAAATTTCATGAACATAACTTGTCCATTATTTCACACACACACACACACACACACACATCTCTGCTGTTTGCTTTATTGTGCTAATTATCCCATGCACTTCATATAAAATTAGTCTGATTTTTTAAAGCAACTTGAAATATCACTTTAATTATTACCCATGAGCAAGCATTTGAAATTGCTTTGAGGACCAAGCTGGACATGACCTTAAATAAGTATCTGAATTTTTTGTGGCTTTTTAATATGCAAATTATACATTTACATAGGGACAGATGATGCACAAAGCTTTTGTGTTATTAGGACAATGCAAATCAGCCCTGATTTGATTTAGAAAATAAATCTGATTTAATGTTTTAAACAGATTTTGAACACTATGCTCCTTTGCGTGTCAAGGAGGACCCTATTTCCTTGAATAACTTTGAAAGCTTCAAATTTAACTTGATGACTTTCATTTGGATTCAGAAAGAATTTGGATTCAGAAAGAATTTAGTTGGGAGCTTTGACCAAATTCTTTTAGAATCCACTTTTGAAACTGAAAACTTCCTCCTGTTTTTAATAATTATCTGGGTCTTGGTTCATAGCAGGTGAAGAACAGAGAACTTAATATTTTCCTTGCTTGATATGGCTCTGAGAAAACATCTATTTCCCCTGAAATCACTATCCGTATTGGTATCTCCCCATCCAGATAGTATTCATCTCCCAAGCAGATACCAGCAAGTCAAAGGAAAAAGCAGAAACTACGGAAATCTATGTAGATTCAAAATCATCCAGGTCATGGTTTTCCCAAAGGTGCTTTGATAAAAGACAACAGGACTTTCTTGATTTTTTTTTTCTTGAAAATGTTTTGCTTTTCATCCAAGAAGCTTCTTCAGTTCTTCAGAACATTGTTTGGTTTGAATGAAATTGATTGTTTGGGTGGTGGGATTTATTTTGTTGTTCTTTTAATAGGTTTTCATTTTATGGTGCTTCTCTTGGTAAAGTACCAGAGTCTTGGGGAAGAATTGTGGCTTTTAAAAACTGTACATGTATTAATTTGATAGATTAATTAACTAATGAATTGGCATTTTGACTGTGAGAAGAAGACATATCTCACTGAGGGAATTGACATATTTAATGTCACATTGCCCATTGTTTTCACAAGGTCTATCCAAAGCCTCAGTGCTCTATGTGTCAGTGTGTGTGTGTGTGTGTGTGTGTGTGTGTGTGAGAGAGAGAGAGAGAGAGAGAGAGAAGCTAAGATATAGTGTAAATTGTAATACTATGAAGAAATAGTACCAACATATTTATTAGGACCATTTCTGCTTCAAGAATCATTAGCATTTTGTCTTTTTACCCTTTTATGGCAAAGAGAAACCAGCATATCTGTTGACTAGGATTATACTACAGGGTCAGTGTTTAATTTGCACCTTCAGGCAGAGAAAATGATTACTAGTAGCTCTCCACTTCTTCTGTATCTATTGCTCTATATTTCTTTAAAAAAAATTCTTTGTAAAAATGTAAATTAAGGACCCGGGTGTAGCAATTTGGTAAATATAGTGATAAAGCAGACAATCTGAATGTAGAAAACCCCTGGTGTTGTTTTAATAGCCTGCTAACAAAACTCCATATGGGATCTTTTCTGAATAGCTGGAATATTGGTAGGACAGTAGACATTATCATGGTGAGGAAATGGTGCAAGAAGATCAGGTATATAAAAATGGATAGCTATAAAAACAGTATCACAGAGTGAAAGCTCCTTGGACCAAAGCTACCTAGAGAACATTGTCTTGCAAGAGGGCTATAATGTTTGTTCTTCCAGTGAGAATAAAATACTGAAGCTGAACTTCAGTGGGAGGACACAGGAGACAGAGTGAGAAAGCCCACCCATGGGTTTGACTACAGGTTACAGGACTGAATCTGGGGGCTCCTGGCATCCTGACAGTACAACTAATGTAGCTTTCAAAGGAAAAACAGCTCTTCATCATTTGAGAAATAGCCAAGGCAGGAATAAATATGCATTGTTTATTGGGCATAAATACTGTCATGTCCCTGATGGAGGCTGACTCTGAGGGAGAGGAGAAACAGCTGACAGGGCTGGAACTGTGACTCCAGAGGTTGTGGAGGAGGGCTGGGGAAGGACGGAGGCTGGCTGAGCAGTCAGAGGAGGACCCAGGCCCATCCCTATCCATCCTAGGGCATGCAGGGAGGAGAGGATAAGAGAGAGATGTGGTCTACTCGGGAGGAGAGGGCCCTGATCCTCTTCATGGGCTGTAGCTGTGACAATTGAATAAGAGGACGGATCTGCATATGGGCAAACGCTGGAAACAAAGCGTGGAAATATCTCTAGTTGATGGTTCCTCTCTGATTTTGGGGTCCTTCTCAGTGTGTGTTATTTGTGGACATCTTCCAGCCCTTATCTTGCCTGATTTGTGTTGCTTTTTCCCTTCTTCTTGTAACTATTTGTGTAGGAGTTTTTTGGCTTCCGTCAAGAATCTTCGGAGCTTGGAAGCAAAGTGAAGGAATAAAAGGGGATTCACCTGTTTTCTGTGACTGTGTTTGTTTTGTATCCCACCCTGGATAATCACAAATACCTTTTGTATCTTAAAAGCTCCAGAGAGGGGACATGGGGGGGGGAGGGGGAGGCATGGAACTCCCTAAATTCAGACAAATTATTATACCTAGAGCAACTTCTTGAGCTAATTTATTCTGGAATATATTATTTCAACTTCACTTAGGCTTTAATAAGTGCATAGAGGTTTGCACCTCGACTAATACCGTTGGAGTGAGAAATGCCCAGATTGTGAAAAATATGGATAGCTTTATCTGATGCCTTTTGTTATGTGGTGGTCTCCCATTGAAAGAATGAGACACAGAGGCTGGTGTACTCGGGATGGGAGCCTAGAGCAAATTCTAGTGCCCCCTTTTATTGAGAAATTCATACATAGTAACATTCACATTGTGGATTACAATAATTAGATATAGTAAACAGAACTGTTTACAATTGTCTGAGCTGCTTAATTGTTCCTGGTGTTTGTTTTTAATTTCCTTGCTTATCTCAGTGACCCTTAGGCAGACATGTATGTATAAGGTCTTAGATTAATCATTACCCAATACTGAAGTCAAAGTTTATTCCCACATCTCCCCTGTTTTACTTTTTTGATGATCGCGGATGCCTCGGTAGCTTTTCGCCATTTGCAACAACAGTTCTCCTTCCGTAGGCTTCACCTGACACATTCCTAAAAGTCCAGGAAGACATTGGATACAACAGCATACACAAAGAGAAAGTATAAAAAGCAATATCACTCCAACAATTAGGTGATGAATCCATGAACCATCTGGCAACCAGGACCAAAGTGCAGACCACACGTCCAGTCCCTCGTCCTCCGATTGTAATGGATTCTCACTCAGTGTTTGTTCCATATGCTGTATAGTAGCTGTAATGTTTGTAGAATAATCAGAGATATACATGCAACAATGTGTATGAATCACAGTGCAAACTCCCCCTTGCACAGCCAAAATAGTGTCCACCGTATATCTGGTTTGCAGGACAAAGTCAAGGATTTTTCCTTGCTCTTCTTCAAGCAGCTTTAGCATTTTAATGGTGTCTTTAAACATAGTAACTGTCCAATTATTTAAACGATGCAAATCTCTATAGTTCATCATGACTCCTAAAGGAGGAATAACTCCCCTTGATATCTGTGTCCAGTAGTCATGATTCAAAACAGAGTTTACTTCCGTTGCGGAACGCGCATTGCAGATATGAGCAGTCCCCAAAGATTTTAAAATGACATGAGATGGGATTACTTTCCCAAAGGTGCAGACTCCTTTCCATCGTGCTGGCATGCGATCATAGGCTATCTGTCCACACAGCAACCATAGATTTGCTCCCAGGAGATGGCCAACCATATTTGGTTCAGTATAGATTAATCGTGCAAAAGATTCCATTAACATAGCCAAATAAGTGGGCGGTGGTGCGTATTTCCCCTTTGCACATTTGGGCAGCTGGTTTTCTATCATGATGGGACAACATGTGGCAGGGATAATTGGACACCCATTTTTATTGATCAAAGATATGATATCAAATTTAGAAATATTATGTACAAAGTAAGTGAGATTTTTAGTTTTCATGTCATCCGGATAAACCCGACTTCCATTGCCAATAATAATTGTTTTGTTACAAAATGGATATGTTCCCAAGTAAGTCATATTCTCTACTGTCTCATTGTGAGTCCAGCAGATACCCGCCACCTCTTGGTTTCGGCTTCCAAGATGCAATGTATTTATGTTACTTTTAGTCCAACTGTTAGACCACATCCCTGAACAACCATAGCATTGTCTCTTATACCAGTCACCTTTGGCCAGAGGTACTGCAACCATTGGAAGCCCTGATGTTTTGTGAGTTGGCATGTGTATACATACCCAACAATCAGTTTTATTATGAAGGTTTGCTAGCTTCCCCATGTCCTGGATCAACGTGTTTCTTTTTCATTCCCCCAAATCCATCCCCTTGCTCCTTTGGCTGATGATAAGAACGCACACAGCAAGCAGGAACCCAAACAATTGTCCCCTCATCTTCAACAGCAGCGTATCCTCGGCCCCAAGTTATCAGCGGGACAGGTCCTTTCCACGTTGGATCTGGTAGTCTCTTATACCGAACTTTCAGTCTTGGCGTACCTGCAGAGGGGAGGAAGCAAAATGCCTACCCCCCCCGGGGCACGGCATTGGGGTTTAAAATGGCCAGGCTTTCCACAATTAAAATAATTCCCTGTAGGTTTCATCCCTTTTTGTAATGCCATAGCCAAAGTCTCCATGTTGTAAGTCTGAGAACCCACCACTGCACATGCCTTTAACAGATCAGCCAGAGTAACCTCACCTCTAGCCACCAAAGGCTGTAAGATACGCTTGCAGTCAGCGTTTTCATTTTCAACTGCCAATTTCAGCAAAAGTTCTTTTGCAGCTTCCTCATTAGAGATTTGCCTGGTAATAGCCAATTGTAGCCTTTCCACAAAATCATTATAAGACTCAGATGCTGTTTGCTTAATTTGAGAAAAAGACCGTGCTGGGGTTCCCACATCCTGGATGCGGGACAACGCCCCAAGGACAGCTGCCATAACCACTGGAAATACGTGATCAGGCAAATTAGCAGCTTGATCAGCAGTGGATTCAAACAAGCCTGTCCCATAGATTTGGTCTGGCATATACAGCCCCCCCGAATTCCTTCCCCTAGTGACAGCATCCCTTTGGTATTCTGAGTCAAAGACCACATACTGAGTAGAGCTCAATATCATTCTCATTAAATCTTTCCAGTCAATAGGAATCATGCATGAGGTAGCTAAACTTGTCAGGAACCCCTTTGTAAAATGACTTTGAATACCATAATCTTTTACTGCTTTTTTAATTTCCCTAAGAACTGCTAAAGAAATCGGAACCCATTCAGTCTGCAGATTGCCTTGAGCATCCACTTGCCTATTGACTGGAAACAAATTCATCTGGGTAATCTCATCAGACTCTAATTTCCCCTCATTGAAAGCCTGATGCATCATGGCTTGAACTTTTCCCATTTTTGATTGGATTTTCTCATCCACAGGCATAGGCACTGTTGGAAATGATAAAGCACACTCCAGTTTAGGGGAAGGTGGGTGCAATACAATTCCTATATTAGGAAGAGGTTCTACTAAAGTTTTTAAAAGAGGTTGTTGCTGGGTCTCTAAAGCAGTCATAACAATCTTCCAAAATATCAAAATTTCAGCTGTTGCCCGTGGCTCTTCATGAAGGATAGTTCCAATTCTCCTCCATGTGTCTAACTTTAAAGAGCCTTTCTCTGGATACCAGGGACATTGCCGCCAGATCTCTTGCAGCAGCTCTCTCACATTATCTTTTGAAAGAACTATTTGCTCCCCCCCAGAGGGTTTAAAGATAAAGAAGTTTGTCCTGACTAACTTCAGCAGCTCACTAACATGCCGTTCCTGTGGCTGAGAGAGTTTTCCCCCCCATGTTCCCTGAATAATCCTATTGTCCAGCAATAGTTAAGTACGTACTTTACCTATTCCAGGTGAGGAAACACGGAGGTCTGGACACGTACCACCTGCAGTGGATCACGTCAGGGTCACCACTTGTAGTAGTCTTCCATGGAAAGAATGAGACACAAAGGCTGGTGTACTCGGGATGGGAGCCTAGAGCAAATTCTAGTGCCCCCTTTTATTGAGAAATTCATACATAGTAAGCATTCACATTGTGGATTACAATAATTAGATATAGTACACAGAACTGTTTACAATTGTCTGAGCTGCTTAATTGTTCCTGGTGTTTGTTTTTAATTTCCTTGCTTATCTCAGTGACCCTTAGGCAGACATGTATGTATAAGGTCTTAGATTAATCATTACCCAATACTGAAGTCAAAGTTTATTCCCACATTGTTATACTCAAATTATCTGTTATGTTTTATTTGCTTTTTCATCAAATTCAGTTTTGATATTTTAAAGTTATATGATATTTTGGCTAACTTCCTTTGTCATCTCTTTCTTGCAATAGGCAGGAAGAAAAATGCTTTGAAAACAATGAATGGAAAAAGGTAATTTCTGGGCATTGAAATTATATTAAAAGCAGAGACAGTCTGATGCTGTTTCAAAGGTTTGTTCACTAATATATATATATATATATATTGGTACGGTTGAACAACAATCAACTTATTAAAAAAAATCATGAACAGTTGAATGATATTATTGTAAAGAATGAAGAAATTCTAAAACCATTCAGTGTAAATATCAAACCATTATTGTTCAGTATTAAGCTGCATTAGCTACTATAGCTCATTTCCTACTGAACATACTCCATAATAGAAATGAAGCATATAAAATACCCTTCAATTGTTGTACAGGTCCATTGCATCTCAACCAAATAGTTGAAAGGAATATAATACTTTAGTTTCAGAGGTGGTTGAAGCTAAGAGAGAAAAATGCTTAACTGAGAGAAAAACCAGACCAAAAGAAATACAGCATTTACAAAATCTCATCATATTTCTAGGCCTCGTTGCTTTTTAAATTTTTTTGCTTTATCTCGTATGTGGCAGTCTTATGTTTTTAACTCTCTATTCTCATGAAGAATCTAGGGGAAAGTCTTAATATCAGGGATAGAATAGAATAGAATAGAATAGAATAGAATAGAATAGAATAGAATAGAATAGAATAGAATAAACAGAGTTGGAAGAGACCTTGGAGGTCTTCTTGTCGAACTCCCTGCTTAGGCAGGAAACCCTTCAGCTCTTCAGACAAAAGGTTGTTTAATCTCTTAAAAAACTTCTAGTGTTGGACCATTCCCAACTTCTGGAGGTATCTTGTTCCATTGATTAATAGTTCTAACCATCATAAAATCTCTCCTTAGTTCTAGGTTGCTTCTCACCTTGATTAGTTTCCACCCATTGCTTCTTGTCCTGCTCTCAAGTGGTTTGGAGAATAACTTGATTCCCTCTTCTTTGTGGCAACCCCTGAGATATTGGAACATTGCTATCATGTCACCCCTCATCCTTCTTTTCACTAGATAGACATACCAAATTCCTGCAACCATTCTTCATATATTTTAGCCTTCATTGTCAAGCCTCAGAAAATGGCTACATCAACTCATCCATGACTGTCCCAAAGATGCTTTTTCAAAAAAAAAAAAAACCTGGACTTTTGAACACAGTACAGTTGCTTTTTGAAAAAACACCTTTGGGACAACCATGTCCTGGATGACTTATCTCCACAGTCAACCATCTGTTGCTGATCTTAAAAAAACTAAGAAGGCTCAATCGTGCTTATCACAGTGATGCTGGAAAAGCTGGAAAATAAAAAGACACTAAGATACTAAGATAATAAGATACTAACAAGAACTGTGGATTGGACACTTTCTTTCACACTAATACCAGAAAAAAACAGAACTGTTAATGAGGAGTTTTTTCAATTCAGATTAGAACTGGAAGGGACCTTGGAGGTCTTCTAGTCCAACCTCATGTCAAGCAGGAGTTCCTATAGCAGACAAGTGACTGTTCAGTCTCTTCTTAAAAACCTCCAGCGATGAAGCACCCACTACTTCTAAAGTCAAGCTGTTAAAAGATAAATCATCTTTGAGTTGACTTTTAGTTAAAGTCAACTTAAAATGATTCAATACTTTTAAGAGGAAAAAAAAGTTAGATGGCTATTTTGTTGATGCATCACAGAAATATGAATTAAATAAATGGATATTCCATCTGGAAATGCTCCATAAGGAAAAAGAAAAAGTGTCAGACGTAGTATGAAACTTCTAGAAATGTTTTGATGCTAACACTACAAACTTAAAAAAAATACTCTGATATGTTTTCTAATGCAATATAAGCTTTCATAGTAAAGAATGGATGGCTGTTAGTGTTCCTTCTCACCTTCCCAAACAGCCATTGGCCAACCTTTGTTAAGGGATCCATGCAAGGCTATTGAATGTTCCTCCAGCAATATTCTCATTATATTGTATGCCATGTGTGGGTTAGTCATCCTTCTGGGAAAAAATGCATATTTTATATGTGGCTAGAACTTGGTTGTCATTTCATGAAAATTATTTATATGGTTAAAGGCTTGCAAGCACCCAAAGGAAATCTGGATTTTGTTGCTTCAGGGGTGACAAAGCTGCATAGAGTAGAGAGAGGGTGAGAGTGAGGGAGGAATGGAGGAACGGAAGAAGGGAGGAAGGAGAGAGGGAAGGAAGGAAGGAAGTAGGTTAGTATTTCCTACATTGCTTAGTATGAACATGAGAACCAGTTTTGTATAGTAGGTAAGGAACCAGGCTAGAAACCTGAAACCAGTAAGTTCAAGTTCTCTCTTGGGCACAAGTCCAGCTCTGTCATCTTGTACCAGTGCTTGTTCTCAGTCAGAAAAAGGAGGAAGAAGAATGGAGGAGGAGGAGGTGGAGGAGGAGGTGGGGGAGGAGGAGGTGGAGGAGGAGAAGAAGGCAATAGTAAACCTCTTCTGAAAGGTTAATACAATATTAATTAATTTCTTTTATTAAGAAAATAAAATTTCAGGGAGATTATCTAAGCAATCACCATGCTCAAAGATGGCAAAATAAACACCTTCACCAGATCTAATTCTATGGATCTATTACAAATTACTCTGGGTTTGTTTTTTGTTTTTGTTTTTTTTGTTTTGGTTTTTTTTCCCACTGTGGGTCCTTGTTATAGCTATGTTGATACAGCCATCTAGGGTACATGTGGGTGGTTTCTCTGTGTGTCTCTCTGTCTACCACCAATTTGTATTACAAGAAGAAACTACCTGATAAGGCTGGATCCATTAAATTGGAAGCCCTGGGAAAAGACATAATTTGAGGCCACGCAGATTTCTCCCATTCTTAAACAACACAGCATTCCCACTACTTATGTTTGTGCTGAGTTCTTCCTTTTCATAACAGACAGAATATTTATATTTTAAGAGAGTCTTATTTGAGAGTCAGATTGACTGTCTCTATATTTGGCTGTTCTGTTTAAAAGGCAAGGAAATTATTTGGAATCCTAAAAGAGCTTGCCTTACAATTCAAAAGAATGCTTATTTATTTCTCCTATTGGTTTTATTTTTCAGGGCATCGCTTGACTTCTCTCTTCTTTTCCAAATTGTCTCTCCGATCTTATAGTATTTTTTCACTTCCCAGTATAATACTTGCAAATATTTGCAATAAAATTGCAAATCACAATTTCTTCTTCTCATCTAATCTTCTCCTAATCTACATCTACAACAGCTCACAATGTTTTCTTAAATATCTGCTTTATTTTCCTTTGTTGGCTGAATGTCTGCAACAAGGTCAAAAATTATATATGAGTACCACATCTTTTGGATTGAAATGCCAGTCACTTTTATGTGTGTCATAATACCTCCAAAGCATGTTAAATTACAATTGTGGCCACCATTTTGAATGTTTTGACCAGTGGTGGGATTCAATTTTTTTTACTATCGGTTCTATGGGTGTGGTTTTCTGGGAGTGGCATGGCTTTGTGGGCATGGCAGGAGAAGGATACTGCAAAATCCCCATTCCATCCCCACTCCTGGGGAAATGCTAAAGTTCTGTGCATGGGTGCAAGGAGCGGAGACGAGGCAGTGAACAGTGAACTTCAACTCTTTATTAAACATACTGAACAGAGCAATCACCTAGGGCAGCAGCAGTCCTTTTATAGGGTTGGCTGCTGTCCTATTAGCCAATGGAAAACATGGAAGTGTTAAACTCTTGAACCAATAAGAGTTGGCCCGTTAATAGCCAATCAGATTTCCCAGAAAGGACCAATCCAATGTCGCTATTATCGGCCAATCAGAAGTGCAGGATTAGAACCTGCTTTTTACTTAAGGTTGTTAAATATTTTATTAAACGCTTTTATTAGTTCATAACACCCCTTCCCCCTAGGTTCCGTTTGAGGGGTACGGTGACGTTATCCCGTAGATATGCAGGTTGTTTCAACTGTCTATTAGATTTGCACTGTCCCACCGGTTCCTGTCTGTAGTCCGGTTTCAGTGGAACGTTTTTTGAATTATCTGGTACAGGCAGTTCCGCATCCTCACAGGACAACTTGGCACCGCTAATTCTGTCATTGTTGTCCTCCGGTCTCTGCGGGCTCACCTCCGTTGAGGCATTTCTCTGTGGCGAGGTAACCCCCATTCCTGATTCTTCTTCAGGTAACGCGCCGGGCTGCTGACTTCCTTCAATTTCGCCTTCCACCATCTTGAATTTGGTTTCCTCAACATCCCTTCCCCCCTCAGTTTGAGAGTCACAGGAGTCGCGGGAACTGGGTTGCAACCTAGAGCGAAGCTGATCTATATAGCGTTTCCATATCTTTCCGTCCAATGTTTGCACACAGTAGGATCTGGGCCCGGTGGTTTGGGTTATGGTTGCTTCGACCCATAATGGTTTGCTGGAAAGGTTTTTAGCGAAGACTAAGTCACCTACCTTTAACTCACGGCATTTTCCGCTAGAACCACAGGGTTTCTCTGGCGTGTAGGATGGGTGGAGACGGTCAAGGTGGGAGCGGAGTTTGCGTCCCATCAACAGTTCAGCTGGAGTCTTGTTGGTGACGCTGTGCGGGGTGATGTGTTGGAGTAGGAGTATTCTGTTTAGTTTGTCGTCAATGTCCCCATAGTCCATCTTGTGGAGAGTTTTTTTTTAACAAATTGGACCATGAGCTCAGCCTTGCCATTGGCCGCAGGGTGTGCCAGCGGGTTAGCGCATGGCAAATACCCCGGTCCGCTAAGTATTGTTCAAACGCCAGGGCGGTGAACTGGGGTCCGTTGTCAGGGACTAGAATGTCTGGCAGCCCATGCGTTGCGAATAGTTTATTTAATCTGCGGATGACTGAAACGGTTTTGTAGTCTTCATCTTGTGGATTTCGAGCCAGTTGGAATAGGCATCCACTGTTAGGAGGAACGTATGTCCCTTAGTAGGTCCCACAAAGTCAATGTGGATGCAGGACCACGGCCCCTAGGGGGTTTCCCACTCCGTTGGAGTTGATCTTGGTGGGGCACTGCTGACTTCTTGGCACTTTAGACAAGTCTTCACTCAGGCTTTGATCTTTTTTTCGATGCCCGGCCACCACGTGTAGCTTCGTGCGAGCGCTTTCATACGCACGATGCCGGGGTGACCGTCATGCAATGCTTTCAAAACTGCTCATTGTAACCGCTCTGGGACGACAATTTTGTCTCCCCATAGGATGCAGCATTTCTGTGAGAAAAGTTCTGTTTGCTGGTTTCTGAAGTTGTCAGGGGTTTGTTCTACTGGCCATCCTCATTTGACCCAGCTGAGAACTCGCGCCAGGACAGGATCTTCTTTCGTTTCGATAGCGATGTCTCTGGCTGTTAGTGGTGGTGAATGTAGTGTTTCAATCTGGAGTGTCATGAAGGTTGGAGCTGGGTCGTCGACAGTTTCCAGAAGTGGGGCACGGCTCAATGCATCAGCATGGGGAATGGCTTTCCCCGGGCGGTGTTGCAATTTATAATTGTATGCAGCTAAGAACTCTGACCAACGAGTCATTCTAGGTGACAATATATAGGGGGTTGGCTTGTCTCCCACTATAATCCCCAGCAAAGGCTTGGGATCAGTAATAATAGTAAAAGCTCATCCATACACATATTCATGAAACAATTTCACAGCAGATACAACAGCAAGAGCCTCTTTGTCAATTTGGCTATAGTTGCGTTCAGCCCTTGATAAGGTCCTTGAAAAATAGGCAATAGGGGCCTCACTACCATTGGGTAACACATGACTTAAAATGGCTCCTACTCCAAACGGTGACGCGTCACATGTAATGGTTAAAGGCAAAGTCTCGTTATACTGCATTAAAACAGCATCAGAGGTTCGTAAGTTTTTCACTTGTCAGAATGCATGCTCCTCTCGGTGTCACCAGACCCAGGTGGCTTTTTTGTTGAGAAGTCTATATAGGGGCTCGGCTATGGTCACCTTCTGGGGCAAGAAGATGTTGTAAAAGTTAATGAGCCCCAGGAAAGCTTGGAGGTCTGTCCTATTCTTGGGTCTTGGGGCGTTTTTGATCGCTCTTAGCTTGCTATTAGTGGGGTGAATTCCTTGCTTATTGATTAGGTACCCCAGGAACTCTACTTTCTCTGTACACAGTTGACATTTATTTTTTTTAACCTTTAGGCCAGAGTCTTTAAATTTCTGGAGAACCATTCTAAGACGCCTCTCTAGTACTTCTCTATTCGGGGCCGCAATTAAAACGTCATCAGAATATGGCAATACACCCTTGATCCCTTGCAAAAGTCTCTCCATCAGACTTTGAAAAATCCCTGGGGCTAAGCTCACTCCGAATTGGAGTTGGTTGCATTTAAAAGCGCCTCTGTGCGTAATGATCATCTGTGCTTCCTTGGTTTTTTTATCTACAGGCAGTTGTTGGTACGCCTGCGCTAAATCCAATTTAGCGAAGACTTTTCCGCCCCCAGGGAATGGAGAAGGTGTTGAACCACCAGCACCGGGTACGCGTTCTGTTGAAGGACGTGATTGAGGGTGGCCTGGTAGTCCCCACAAATCATTAACGATCCATCCGGTTTGATGGGTGTCACGATTGGGGTTTCCCAATGAGCATGGTCAGTTGGTTCTAAAACACCCTGGGCTATTAATTTATCGAGTTGCTCGTCAATCTTTGGTTTTAGAGCAAAAGGCACCCGACGAGGCTTATGGCGGATGGGAGCTACTTCAGGGTTAAGGTTAAATGATATCAGGGTCCCCTTGTACTTGCCTAGTTTGTCTGCAAAGACATCCTGGAATTCCTTGATGAGGGCCTCCTCCCAGTCATCGCTTCTGGCTTGGTGAATGCCAGCTACCTCGATCCTGAGTGGGGCAAACCATTGAAGGCCTAACAAACTAGGCCAGTCGTGATCGACGATGGTCAGTGGTAACAACGCAGTATGATTTTTGAATTATACTTGGACTTGGCTGGAGCCGACGACCGGAATTCGGTTCCCCTGGTAATCTTTGAGTATAATTCTTTGGGCTCTGAGGTCTTGACGCCGGACGGCAGGGATTAGCTGTTTAAGGGTCTTCCAGGAAACCATTGAGAGGGACGACCTTGATTCGACTTCCATCATGCAAGGTTGGTTCTCGATGGCGACCCTCACTCAGATCTTCTTTGCATCTAATGATGAAGCGTGACCGATGGTAATGGTTTGGTGTGCCTCTTCCCATCTCTTTGAAGTGGCAAGTGTTTTATTTCTGTAGGAGTGGTTGTTCCATTGATGGTTCAAGTGTTCCTGACTCACAGGACGATTCCCTGTGGTCTGGCGGCAGTTGTTTTCCCTCTGAATTGGGCTGGATCTTCGCTTGCTTCTACAGACCTTTCCGATGTGGCCTCTTTTCCCACAGAAATGGCAGAGCCCGTTAACAGCCAATCAGATTTCCCAGAAAGGACCAATCCAATGTCGCTATTATCGGCCAATCAGAAGTGCAGGATTAGAACCCTGCTTTTTACTTAAGGTTGTTAAACTTTTATTAAACGCCTTTATTAGTTCATAACACTAAATCCCAATTGCTTCCCTACCCCACTAACCTGCTTTCCAGCTCTGTTCTCCTGTGCAGGGCAACAAAAGAAGACCCAGCCAATCAGCTGGGACTCAGGGGACAGAGAATAGATGTCAGAGGGGAGTCAGAGGGGATATTTGCCTGTTCTCCAAATAACTGAAAATTTCTGCTGCCAGTTTTCTAGAATTGGTCAGAACCCATTGAATACCACCCCTGGTTTTGATCTGCTCCCTGCAAACACCACTGTTTTTGAGCTTTGCTTGGATTGTACTTTTTTGTCATTGTATGTTTCTTTTCGCTATAATATTCAAGACAACACAAGAAGAATGTTGAAAACATCAAAACATTGAGAACGTCCTTTTTGATTGTAGATATTCTCCATTGAAGAGACACAAAACCGGATAACAAATTTTAGCAAAAAGAAAATTATGTCTTCCAGATTGCCCATAATTCACAGTGAAGGACTTGATGAAGTGACTGTGCTTTGATGTTTCATAAGGAGTTTGTTCAATTTTCCACCTTCTGCTTGCTAGGCTTCTGAAGAGCTCTTCTGAGAGGTTGCTGATTAGAGGAATACGTAGCAGAAGTATAGGGGGAAGAGCTAAACTTCGCTGCTAGTGACAGTTCATGATTCAAAGTCAACATTTGGACCAACATCAGCGGTCTTATCTGGAATATTATTATTATTATTATTATTATTATTATTATTATTATTATTATTATTAGCTGGGAAATGGAGAAACATGTTGTTGAAAGATAGGAAGCAGACTCAATCTCCCTGCCTCCAGCAGATACTGAGGCCAGCTTTTAGAAATGCAGATTTGGGACTCCATTCAAGACAGGATATTTTGAAACAAAATTAGAATGGTAGAATTAGAAGCAGCCATAGCTCAAGATCCAACACAGGACTAAGCCATTAAGCCACAAAAGGAATTGCCCAAACCCTTTCAGAACACAATCCCTTTCATTGCACCATCTCAACACAGTCCAAACTTCAACCAAGCCTGGGAGCTCAGACAAACACCTGGGATTTGTATTTTGCCTATAGAGCCACTATGACCCCTATATAACCCCTGTATGACCCCCTGGGAGTCTGAAAATAGCCAATATAATACTTGTTCTTGCACAGGCACAGGAAGTTCAAGTATAAAGCCCAAAGAAGGTATAACCCCCCCCCCCTCACTCTCAACTCCATTTTGTCAGCTGGCCAGAACCCATATGGATCTGCTTCATCAATAAATGGACCCTCTTTCCTATCACCCTCCCAGCCTCCATTTTGTCTCCAGTGCCTTTCTCTGGGCTTGGAACTGAACTAGATGGATATTTCTTCCCACACTTACTGATTTGGAACAGTTAAAGGATCAAATGCCTGCACTTAATCTATTAAAAGTGTTGCCATTTTAAAGTTCCCCTGCAAAATATTAACTACAAATATTTGGCCATAGGAGCATAACAACAAAGAAGTTCTGGGTTACATTTACATTTTTATTAAAAGTGGCTGTGGGAAGAACCTGGAGTTTTTCTGCATAGGAATCAGATATTCTATCACTAAGACTTCTGTTTGACATCTTCCATAATCAGTTTGGTCTAATGGTTAAAGCATCAGGCTAGAAAGGAGGCTAATTGAGTGACTTTGGGCCAGTCATACCCTCTCAGCCTACTCACAGGGTTGTTGTTGTGGGGAAACGAGAAAGACAAAGAATATTTTTGCTGCCCTGAGTTATTTGTAAAAATAATAAAGATAACAATAATAAACAATTGTCTGAACCTTACAGCCTTCCCCTCATCTCACAGAAGTACTTTTTGGCTACTGTCTTGGAAGGACAGTAACAAGATTTAATTCCATTCAAGCATTTTTGTGCTATAGGAACACTAGGGATTTTGCCATCAATATTCTGAGATTTGGATTTAAACGCTAAATGTGTGCAAATTGGATACTAATGTTATCTTCTTAGAACCAGACGACCACTAGATGGCAGCAGCACAATCTCTTTGCTGCCATCTAAAGTTCATCAGGATCCTTACAGCCTAGATAAATTCATTCATCCCACTGTGAAAATTCATTTGTTGACTGCCTGGGGAAGCTGTGGGTTAAAAAGAAAGAGGGAAAAATGTACAAGGCATCTCCCTTGTGTGAAAGAAAGAAACTCAGAGAGTGATTTGAAGCACAAAACAGGCCCACAGAAAGGATTAATGTTCCCCACCTTTTTCAGCAACTTCCATTTCTCATTTACAGCCTCTGCACTTTGGGAAACAAGAAATAAAGAGACAAAATTCTTGTGGCCAAGAATCATTTGTACACTGTCTGTAGCGAGGCCTGTAAAAATCAGGTCAGAGGTAGCTGTTAAAGCTACAATAAGCCTTCCTTTAAAAAAAGAAAAGAAATTGTTATAGAATATGCACATTCCAAACAAAGTACATAGTATATATTGCTTTATTTAAACAGAAGGAAGAATGAAAGAAAATGATTCCAAAAGATTTCCACCAATATTGCTTACTATTTAATAGAATTCACTGTTTCCAATCTATTAAAGCAGAGGTGGTATTCTGTAAAGCATGTTGTGACTAGTTCTGGAAAACTGGTAGTGGAAATTTTGAGTAGTTTGGAGAACTGGTCGTGACAATTTTGAGCAGTTCAGAATGCTACCTCTGACTGGCCCCATCTATTCTCTGCCTGCTGAGTTCCAGCTGATTGGCTGGGTCTTTTGTTGCCCTGCACAAGAGAACGGAGCTGGAAATCAGGTTCGTGGGGCGGAGAGGGAATGGGATTTTGCAGTATCCTTCCCCTGCCACGCCCATCAAGCCATGCCCACAAAACCAGTAGTAAAAAAAAAAAAAAAAATTGAATCCCACCATTGTATTAAAGTATATTGAAGATCTACTGACTTAGAATCTAAAACATGTTGGAAAGGTCTACCAGGCAAATGGTATAGACTGCCGTTTAAAAGAATGGCTTGCTGTTTTGCAAATAATCATCTCAGCTTATTGAAACATTTGTATTTTCCCTGAGCAGATAAGCACTTGGGTTTGGATTGAGTTCAGCACTGTTCAGCTTTTAATTGTTAATAAATTTTAATTGTTGTTAATAAAGTGTGAGCTTGGAGTAAGTGCAGGGTTCTGGTCCTGCACTTCTGATTGGCTGTTAAGTGGCTGGACTGGATTGGCCCGTTCCGGGGAATCCGATTGACCCTTAACAGAGAGTTCCTATTGGTTATAAGAGCTAGCGCTCCTAGCTCGTTATTGGTTAAAAGTTACAGGGTTTGCCTATATAAGGCGGGTTTTACTGCTATTGAAATGAGGAAATCACAATGTAAATAAAGAGCTGAAGTTCACCGTTCAGAGGCTTGTCTCTATTCTTTCTTGCCCATGCTCAAAACTTAACACTGGCGAGGAAGGTGGGATATGGAGAAATCTGAACCAACGAAACTTCGAAGAACACCAAGCGTGTGACAGATGACGCCAACAACGGAACCATGTCTGGCGGCATCGTACCACCCGCTCTGTTCGATCCAACACAGGAAGACTGGGAGTCTTACATGGATCGGTTCCAAATGTTCCTAGAGACAAACAACTTAAAGGACGCCACAGCTGGGAAGAAACAGGCGGTGTTCCTAACGCATTGCGGTCCAACCATATTTAAGATGGCTAAAGCACTAGCCAAACCCCGAGAAGTGAAGGCCATGGATTGGGACGACGTCGAACCTATCCTACAAGACCATTACGCCCCGACCGTGCCTACGCTCGTGAGATGCCACGAGTTTTATCAGAGGAGCCAACGAAAGGGAGAAAGCATGGCCGACTTCATAGCAGACCTCTGAAATTTGGAAGGCCTCTGCAGATTCACCGATCTAGAAGAAGCACTAAGAGATCACATAGTTCTGGGACTAGATGCACCAGGCGTCCAAAGCAAACTGATGGCGAAAGGCGACATCAGCCTTGCCAACGCCATCGCGGATGCTACTGCAGCAGAAGCAACCAGGAAGTCAGCTGCACAACTACGCCGAAACCGCACTCCAGTACCACCACCGGCCAGCGAAATCTCACCTAGTTCAGAAGGGCAGCTCGTGACAACGCACCACGAGGACCTCTCTTCATTGTCAGACAGCGACAAAGAAGGGGTCCATCGACTACGGTCCGACCGGGACCCTCACCCGAAGCCCTTACGCCCTTGCACTGGCTGTGGAGCCAACCATGCCAGGTCCGAATGCAAATTCCGCGACGCACTCTGCCATGAGTGCGGGAAATGAGGCCACATCGGACGGGTCTGCCGCAGCTTGCCAGGACCCAGCCAGGCCTCAAAAGGGGCTAACTATTGCCAATCGACAGGAAACCGTCCTGTACGGCGGGAGCCAGAAAACCACTCCTACAGAAATCGAGCTTTGCAGAGAGAAGAGGCTCACCATACTATTACTATCGGTCATGCCTCAGCCTTGGACATTAAGAAAATCCGAGTCAGGGGAGCCAACAAGAACCAGCCTTGCCACATGGAGGTCGACTCGGGATCGTCCCTCTTGATGGTGTCCTGGAAGACACTCAAGCAACTCATCCCCACAATTCAACGCCAAGATCTCCACTCCCAACGCCTCATCCTCAATGACTACCAAGGGAATCGAATCCCCGTTGTCGGTTCCTGCCGAGTCCAAGTCTCCTTTAAGAAGCACACAGCATACTTACCTTTAACGGTCATCGATAGAGATAGGCCTAGCCTACTAGGCCTCCAATGGTTCGCGCCACTCGGCATTGAAGTGGCTGGCATAAACTGAGTCAGCGGCGGTGACTGGGAGGAAGACCTTATCTATGAGCTCAGGGACGTCTTCACGGACAGCTTAGGTGAGTACAAGGGGACCCCGATTTCATTCAGCCTAGATCCAAAAATAGCTCCCATTCGCCTAAAACCCCGTCGAGTTCCATTTGCCTTAAAATCGAAAATCGACAAACCACTCGACAAACTGATAGCTCAGGGGGTGTTAGAGCCCATCGATCACTCCCCGTGGGAAACCCCTATTGTAACACCCATTAAGCCAGATGGGTCAATCCGAATTTGTGGGGACTACCGGGCCACTTTGAACCACGCCCTGCAGCAGAATGCGTATCCAGTTCCGGTGGTGCAGCATCTCCTCCATTCCCTGGGGGGAGGGAAAGTTTTCGCTAAATTAAATTTAGCTCAGGCATACCAGCAATTACCAGTAGATGAAAAAACGGCACAGGCCCAAACTATTGTGATGCACCGAGGTGCCTTTAAATGTACCCGGCTGCAATTCAGAGTCAGTGTAGCCCCAGGGATTTTTCAGAATCTTATGGAAAGGTTATTGCAAGGAATTAAGGGCGTTAATTGACGATGTATTAATCGCAGCACCTACAAAACAAATCTTACAGGACCGGGTAAAATTAGTCCTAAAAAAATTCCAAGAGGCCGGTCTTAAGGTTAAAAAAAACAAATGTAAATTGTGTACTGACAGTGTTGAGTTTTTAGGGTGCCTGATTGATAGCCAGGGCATTCACCCTATCCAAAGTAAACTAAAAGTGATAAAAAATGCTCCCAGGCCACGAAACAAGGCCGATCTCCAGGTATTCCTAGGCCTCATCAATTTTTATAATGTATTTTTGCCGCACAAGGCAACGGTCGCTGAACCGTTACACTGGTTGTTAGATAAAAAAGCAATTTGGCTATGGGGTTACCATGAAGAACAGGCCTTCTGAAATGTTAAAAAACTGCTCACTTCTGACTCTGTACTCATGCAGTATAACGAGACTTTGCCATTAGTTATAACCTGTGATGCATCACCTTTCGGGGTAGGCACCATTTTGAGCCACGTACTGCCTAATGGGAACGAAGCCCCTGTTGCATATTTCTCAAAGACGCTTTCAAAAACTGAGCGAAACTATGGACAAATCGATAAAGAAGCCCTCGCAATTGTCTCAGCTGTGAAAAGATTCCACGAATACGTGTATGGCCGTGTTTTTACTATTGTGACTGACCACAAACCATTATTGAGGATAATAGCCGGAGATAAGCCGACTCCCTACATATTATCCCCTAGGATGACCCGATGGTCAGAATTCTTAGCTGCTTATAACTATCGGCTGCAATACCACCCAGGGAAAGCCATTCCCCACGCCGACGCATTGAGCCGAGCACTGCTTCCAGAGACTCTCGACGATCCTGCACCAACGGTAACCACGTTGCAAATCGAAGCACTCAACTCGCCGCCACTAACCACCTGAGATATTGCGATAGAACCAAAATGCGACCACACCCTAGCACGAGTCCTAGGCTGGGTAAAACGTGGATGGCCATTGGACCAGTTATCAGATGACTTCACACCATTCAAGACTAGACAAACCGAGCTCTTCTCCCAGAAAGGCTGTGTCATCTGGGGCAATAGAGTCGTTATCCCAGAACGACTCCAGAAAGCGCTGCTGAGAACCTTGCACAATGGCCACCCCGGCATCGTGCGAATGAAAGCCCTTGCACGAAGCTACGCATGGTGGCTGGGCATTGACAACCAAATCAAACAGTGGATTAAAGCTTGTTCCAAATGCCAAGAAGTCAGCAATGCCCCACTAAAAGCCATGCCTACTGAATGGGAGACACCACGTGGACCATGGTCCCAAATTCACCTGGACTTCGCGGGGCCAACCAAAGGCCACACCTTCCTGCTTACTGTCGACGCCTACTCGAATTGGCCCGAAATCCATCGCATGACGACTACGACCTCCGAGGCGGTTATCAAAATCTTAAAGAGACTCTTTGCAACCCACGGATTACCAGATGTCCTGGTATCCGATAACGGCCCTCAATTTTCCGCACTGGCGTTCGAGCAGTACCTCGCTGACTGCGGCATTCGCCATGCGCTCACCTCGCCTGCGAACCCTGCGACCAATGGCAAAGCAGAATGCATGGTCCAATTTGTGAAGAAAACCTTACAAAAGGTAGACTACGACAACATTGACGACAAGCTCAATCAAATCCTCTTCTTGCAACACATTACCCCACATAGCATCACCAACAAAACTCCCGCTGAACTGCTAATGGGACGAAAGCTCCGCTCCCACCTCGACCAATTGCACCCAGCTTACGAGCCGGAGAAACCACTAGGATCCAGTGGCTGCTCTCGCACCTTCCATGTAGGAGACTTGGTATATGCTAAAAACCTATCGGGCGACCCGTTTTGGGTGGAAGCGACAATAGTACGTGTAACCGGCCCCAGATCCTACCTTGTACAATGCCTTGATGATAAACTTTGGAAATATCATATCAATCAATTACGATGCGGCTTCCAGCAGCCAGTCCGAAAACCCCCTATGACCAAACTGAGGGGGGGGGAGGTACGGAAGAAGATGAATTCCTAGAAAACCCGTTCAAAGGAAACGACGGTTTGATAGAAACTCAGGAAGCGGAGCCGGAGGGAGAAACGATTGCACCTCAGGGAATTGCAGAGAATGTGGGCAATGACGTAGAAGTGAACTCTGAACCAGAAACGGCCCCACTGCCAAAGAACGATCTACCTCAGCGTGATTGCAGCCAGCTGATACAACGGAAATCAAAGAGATTAATAAAACAACCGTCCTACTTAAGGGACTATGTAACTGTGCCCTGCAAATAAGAAGCCAGGGGGAAGGGGTGTTGTGTATGCATAAAGATTAATAGAGTGTGAGCTTGGAGTAAGTGCAGGGTTCTGGTCCTGCACTTCTGATTGGCTGTTAAGCGGCCGGACCAGATTGGCCCGTTCCAGGGAATCCAATTGGTCCTTAACAGAGAGTTCCTATTGGTTATAAGAGCTAGCGCTCCTAGCTCATTATTGGTTAAAAGTTACAGGGTTTGCCTATATAAGGCGGGTTTAACTGCTATTGAATTGAGGAAGTCACAATGTAAATAAAGAGCTGAAGTTCACCGTTCAGAGGCTTGTCTCCATTCTTCTCGCCCATGCTCAAAACTTAACACACACCACCACTCCCGGGCTCCGTTTTCACTGGCAGAAGGGTGGCAAAACAAACTAAAAACAGAAGAAAAGGAGAAAAGTTTCCCCTTTTGTATTTGAGCATGCAAGAAGGGACAGGAAAGGAGAAAGGGAAAGAAAAAGAAAAAGAAAAAGAAAAAGAAAAAGAAGAAAAGATGGAAGGAGAGCAAGGAAGGAAAATAAGAAAAAAGGGGAAAGAAGAAAAAAAAGGAAAGCTCCATACCCTTTTGCATTATTCAGGTGACTCTGAGCACACAGATGAACCTCCAAGTGGCCTTAATGACTCTCTAAAAATAATGAAAATGACCATCTGTCTGCAAGGAATATAAATCCTTCCATTCCCCACTATCCAGTCAGAGCTGAAGAAGCTTCTCAGATGTGAAGTGAAATGTCTTCAAAGAAAAACAAGGAAGTCCAGCTGCTTTTTGGAAAAAAAAGCACCTCTGGGTTCCTGTTCTTTCCTATTTCAATAGTGGGGAACTGCAAAACGGTTTTGATATGGGAGCCCTTTTATATTCAGTTTGCCTTTACCTGATATCGTGAAAGTCAACAATGGTAGCTGAATTGCTTTATTAGCAGTACGCTTGGGAGAAGCCCGACCCAATTTCTATTTGATTTGAAAGGCCTCTCTGTTCCCAAGCAAATCATTTGACAAAGTCATAAGTCGATGTTTCTCTATTTCTCGAAAGCTCCAAGGGAGAGATACATCTCGACCTTCAAATGCTCATCAGAATTTTATTTGAGGAGAATTTAAAATTGGAGTGACACACCAATTTCAGCCAACAGAGGTTTTCCTCCCAAGATCATCCATTTGGAAGAGTAGTAGAACTATTCCTCCTTGCAAAAGGATTTGGAGGACATGTTAAATCCCTGTCCCTTTGTTAGCTGCAGTCCTCGGGCGAATTCACCTTAGAGGCTGTATCTTAAGTTACAAAGAAACAGATGGGAAAAAGGATGTTCCCCAAAGCTATTTTCCACATGGTATGTACACTACTTGTTGGCATTATCACGGCATCTCTGTAACTACACTTAGCAATTAAAAGCTCCATAGGATCATACAGAACAGATGAATAAGAAATTGGACAGTTTTTAAACAGATATGTGAGGTGAAGAAGATTAAACCTTTTACCTCAACCATTTCTCTTCCTGGCACCTCAGTAACACAACATTGGGAAAATAAGCAACTTTTGTTTTGTTTTATCAACCTTTGTTAAAACCTTTGGCTAACTCTGAGTCAGTTTATTTAAAAAGAAAGAAAGAATTGCATTATACTTAAAAGGAGCAGACTGGAAATATAGACTACAGTTAACCCTATTCTGATACATTCAGGTTGGGTGTTTTTGTGTGTCTGGTGGTGGGATTTCAGTGTTTTGAAGATCTAAGTTTATGGGAGAAAAATCCAGCAATTTTTTTTCCAGGCAGAGGGGCTTTCATTCAAAGTAGGAGTGGCAGTGTAACATGCGTGTGTGTTTATTTGCTTTCAGGTAAAGGTTCCCCTTGCACATATGTGCTATTGTTTCTGGCTCTAGGGGGAGGTGCTCATCTCCGTTACAAAGCCAAAGAGCCAGCTCTGTCTGAAGACATCGCCATAGTCATGTGGCCGGCATGACTGTTACCTTCCCACCAAAGGGGTCCCTATTTTTCTACTTGCATTTTTACATGCTTTCAAACTGCTAGGTTGGCAGAAGCTGGGACAAGTAACGGGAGCTCACTCCATTACATGGCGCTAGGGCTTCGAACCACCAAACTGCCAACTTCTCTGATTGACAAACTCAGTGTCTTAGCCACTGAGCCACTGAACCCCTTGCTTATTTGCTTTAGCCACACTATAAAACAGCCATATTGTTTTACCACCGAAGTAGCTCAGTCCATCTGCTGCATTAGGGAAAACATGACAGAAAATCACGGATTTTACTAAAACCTTTTCCTTACTTTAGTAAATGTTTTAAAATTGAATATGTCTGTTTTTTACTATTCCTATTTTGGTGACATCCTTTAATTCTCATTACACCAGCAATTTAATTCTATCATTTTCATTGTAGGCTCTGCTCAAGGTGTATTTTAACTAAATAGCATTGAATAAAATAATAACCAAAGACATTGGAAAAGGTGCATGTGAGAACCTGCTTTGTAGAAAATTGGTTGAATGACTGCTTTTCCCTCTTTAAGGGATGGAGGATTGAGAGGCTCAGATCTGCAGCCAAGGAAAAGCTGAGGGTGGGCTCTTTCAGCTTCACCTGGAGACAGGCAAGGAAAGGTGTCCCTGGGGGCACTTCACTGCCAAACCCAGCCACAGCCAGTGATTATTTGGGGGTGGAGAGGAGAGATAAAGCATCTCTCGCATTACCGGGGGGGGGGGGGGGAGAGAAGACAAAAAAAGCTCACTCTTTCACTGAGACCTATAAAATGCCAATCTACCATCTTCTAGGAGTTCTTCGAAATCATCAAATGCTCCCACTTGCAGCTCCCGTGCCTCCTGGCTCAGGTCCCTGAGATGCAAGCTCCCACACACAGTGGTGGCAGCAACAACATTCCGTTCCTCCAGTGCCCACTGTCAGCTCTCCCTACATCGATGCCTCAGAAATGCAGGCAAAGCCGCCACAGTGGTAGCGCCCTGAGTTGCTTGCTTCTCCACTACTGCCTCCTCCTCCTCCTCCTCCTCCAGCACCACTTCCTTCTCTGGGTAGGACGATTCTTAACTAACCGAGCATGCAAAGGCAACTCAGGATGCTACCACTGCAGCGGCTTTGCCTACGTTTCCAAGGCTTTGATGTTGGGAGAGGAAGCAAGGACTGGAAAAGGGGAGAGCTGTGCATGGCTCCATTTCCTTTCCTGCCTGCACATGGGGAGAGGAGAGAGAGAGAGCCGGGAGTAATTCAAAGCTAGAAAACAAATGGGGAGGGCTGACAGCGGCCGCTGGGGGAGGGGACTGCTGTTGCTGCCACCGCCGGATGTAGGAGTTGGTTGGTGCGTGCATCTCAGGGGCCTGACTCTGGGGTCCCTTGGAGAGCTGGGAGGTGCAAGAACTGCGCAGCCCAGATTAATTGCTTTTGGGGGCCATTTCTTCTGTGGCCCACCCAAAAATTTCCACGGCCCACCAGTGGGCCATGGCCCACCGGTGGGCAACTGTTGCTTTCATTAATCTTCTAATACCCTTCACATTTTCATAATATCCTCTCTCATTATGCAGATTTATGCCGTTAATTATTAATAGTGCAAATCAAAGCAAACCCAGAGAAATTATGAACCCACTACTGGTATGACATGAGGATACACAGAGTTGAACCACCATTAAAACTAAATCCAAATCATGTGATTGTGTGAGCTGGTGAGTGAAACGAGAAGAGAAACAGCTATATTTGTTCAGCTAGATGTCTTTATATTGGCAGAGAGACTTCTGCTAGTGTGTGGGAACAATTGTGTCCACTGTATGTTTATATTTTAGGAAAGATGCAGAAAAAAAGGAAAGCTCTAAAAAGTGGGTATCCATGGGGGAAAAAGTCAAATGTCATCAGGTTAATGATTATGTCCTCAGTTAAATGACATCTTTTTGGTTTCTGCCAGTTGACTCTGCTCTGACATGAATCAAAATCTATACACCAATAAAATGGCCATTGCTATGACCTTTAACTAGACAAAAAGGTGCAACAAAGGGCAACAGTTTTTGAAACAAATGGGCTAACTTATAGAAAGTATCCAAAAAGTAGAATCCATAATTCCTGAGGGAATGAAATTTGGGGAAATTGTGGCTTCTTCAGTGCTACTGGCTGCTGCTTCACTCCTGAGTTCCTGCTGCACTCATGTGATCCTCAATTTCAATGCTCTGTGACAGTTTACCAGCCAATTTTGCAATCCCTCACTCCTTTTCCTGCACCCATCAGCAGCCATTTACATGCCTGCTGGAAAGGGAAAGGAAAGAGAAAGGGAAAGGGAGGGAAAGGGAAAGGGAAAGGGAGGGAGGGGAAGGGTTATTTTGTTTCTCTGTTTGGATAAAGAAATAACTTTGAAATGATGATTTGATGGGAAACTGGTTATATAATATACAATAAAGATGTGCTTCTTTGACTTCCGGTTTCGCGTGGCTTCGGGGCAGCAGGAATTCGCGACAGCTCGCGATTCCTGCTGTGCTAGCCGTCGAGGTACCCCCGATCCAGATGGGTCAGGGGGATATGGCTGCCCTGTAGGGACAGCTGAAGAGAGAGGGGAGTCGGATAGGGAGGTGGGGGTGTCGCAGACCCCCCCTTCTCCGGGAAAACCCCTTTTTCCCAAGGCGGTGGAGCGGCGGTCAGCAATGGCCGCCACGAAGAAGCCAGCAACCGGGTAAGAACTGTGCTGGAGGAAGTGTGAAGAGTGAAAGTTCTGTCTGAGCCGGGTCAAGTAACACCTTTTAAATTGCCTGGAATTGAGCTGTTTGTTGCTGGAGGATACATTGTATCCCTAAGAAGAGCGAAAAGCGGCGGAGAAGCTGTTAAAGGGAACTTTTTTTTTTTTTTACTCTCCCACCCCACGGAAATAGCAGAAATATTTGGATATATTAGACATTGAAAGTGATTGCTTTGAAAGTTGAAGCTAAGAGACAAAGGGATTTTTGGACATTGAAAAATTTAAGAAATTGGAAAATCTTTGCTGGAGGTATGGATTTCTGATTATTTAAAATTGTCATTGCAAGTGGGAAGGGAGAAAAAAAATTGGAGCAGAAGCTGAAAAAGGAGGAGATTGTCTAGAACGTCTTTGTGGATCCCAAAGGAAGATATATGGTAATTGGACCTCTTTGATTAAAAATTAATCCAGAAAGAGAAAGAGAAGAAGGAAGAAAAGTATTAACTTTTGGAACTTTTTTTTTTTAATTGCTTTTGATTGTCTTTGATTAAAAATATTTGTGGTTGTTTTGGAAAAAGTTTCCCTTTTTATAATGGCATCATTTGTGGATGAACTAGAGATTGAATATCAAAAATATAAAAAAGAAGATACTTTGGGTGCTTTGTTTCAATTCTTAGAAATGGCGTTATGTTCTGTTGAAAAGTTGATTACGCAGCAGAAGGACTGGGACAAGGAAGAAGAGGAAGAAGAAGCCATTTTTGATGAACAATGGGTCCCTTCCGGAGAGGAGGAGAAAAAGGATAAGAAAAAGGGGATTTTAAGAATTATAAAAACAACCAAAAGAGAGAAAAATGAGCGAAAAGATGGAGGCAAGGTTAGAAAGCAAAGGAAAAGGAGTAAGAAAAGCGAAGGGAAAAAGCAAAGGGGTAGAAAGGGCAAGGAGAAGAATAAGCAAGAGAGAAAGGGGGGGAGGAGAAGCCTTAATGGGGGGAAGCAAGACCTAAAGAAAAAAAGTTTATTTAGAGACAATGGGTGAATTTAATTTAGATTAAAAGAGGGATTCTGGAGGGTATATAAGAGTGTGTTTTTATATGTATATTTAGAATATAAAATTTATTATGTAATTTTAGAATCTTTTAAACAGAATCCCAAGAAAGATTGCTATATGTAGTATTTCTAAGTTAGGGTAATGAGTTATAGATGTTACTCCAATTGGTGTACAGGAGAAGTATAGTAAAAGAAAAAAAAGATGAATGGATAATTGGAAATAGAACAGACAAAGAATGTTGTTGAAAATGGTAATAAGATATGGAAGGATATATATGCTTTTTTTTTTTTTTGGATTTTGTATATTGATAAAAGGCAATAAAATTTTAATTAATAAATAATTTGGATGGAAAGGAGAAGTAGGGACAAGATATGAAGTTAATATTATATGAAATATTGATATTATAATCTGGAAATGTTATGCCTTATTGGTCTTTTATTATTATTTTTTCTTAGAAAAGAATTTATAAGCTGCTATGCCTTGATTCTTTGTGCATTGTTTTTATAAAACTGATAAAAATGGTTTTTATATATATATATAAAAAAGAAAATGATAATAAGATATGGAAGGAGATATGGGTTGAATATGATGTTTGAATTTGTGTCTGTGTGAAGAGTTTTAACCCGGGAACAGACAACCTTCAGAAAAGATCTTTTCGTTTTGTTTATGTTTTGTGTTTGTATGTTTGTGTATTGTGTTTATGGTAAAACTAACAAAATTTGTTTTTTATAAAAAAAAGGAAAAAAGAATCAATAAAACCTTGGAGGAATGTTAGATGAGAATAATTTAAACAAGCCAGAAAGAAAAGAATATGATGACTATAAAATGGATAAATATGGAAGAGAAATGAAATTGAATAGGAGTAAAGAGAAATAATGAG
Source organism: Hydrophis major (assembly GCA_033807585.1). NCBI lineage: Eukaryota > Metazoa > Chordata > Lepidosauria > Squamata > Elapidae > Hydrophis > Hydrophis major. The sequence continues at coordinate 13,736,773 of CM066332.1, read as the reverse complement.
AAATTTGCTGAAAGATATTTGTGTGTCCATATGGAGATGGGATAAATTGGAATTATGCTGTATAAAAATAATGTTTTGTTTGACTTGTAAGGATTTACAATGTTAAGAGGTTTTATGTGTTTATGTATTTAATGGTTAATGATGTGTTGTTTTATCTTTAAAATTAATAAAAATTTGTAAAAAAAAAAAAAAGATGTGCTTCTTTGTGTACTTATTAGGAATACTTTCCTTAGAAATGTTTCTGACCAAGAAGATTGAGAACGAGACTATAGATGAATCAGGACAAATTCTATCTTCTCCAGAAAACAGGAGGGCACTTAATCATTTTGGACAGAGGCCAGTTGGCACTGCCGCTTCCTCCTACTATTAATGCCAGTGTTGCAGTGGTAATTACCGTGTAATATTTATCCAAATTATAGTATGAAAGCAATTTCATAATGAGTTGACTACCACCTGGACTTTGCTGTCACAGATTGGTTAAGTACTAGATAAGCAGGGCTTGAAGAAGCGAGGAAGAAAATCCTTATTTTTTCCCATTGGAAAACACTTTTGAATATATGATGACACCAAGATAAGGCAAAAAGAAAACTATCCTGGGAAATCTTGATAGGTTGTGTGTTCAGTAGATCTTCAGTGTTATTTTCCTCAGTATGGGGCTAGGAATGTCAATAATAAATGGATTAAGAAGTTGGATATTTTTGCTCTTGTAATTTATCATGGCATCACAGTGTAAATCAAGCCCTATAGGACCAATTCTATTTAGGATGGATGTATTCCCTTCACATGGAGAAATCCCATGGGTTTGTGTTTCTTGCCTCAGCTAACATAATTGCACAGATCAAAGTTCCATATTTGTCCCATACATAAATTCAACAGGCACACGAACTTCCCTAATATTTGCTGTTTCCCTCCCTGGTGAATCTCCTTTGTCTGGCCGATCAATGTGAAACAGAGTGTTTTCTTTCTTTCTTTTTTCTTTTCTTTTCTTTTCTTTTCTTTTTTTTTTTTTTGAAGCAAGTGAGCATACATTCAACAGCTGAAAGCTAAATCTTCAGGGGCAAGAACATCTCACAGACTTGCAGCAAAAAGGCGAACATGCATAAAAACAATGCGTGCACAAAAACACAAAAACGCAGTCACAAGAGAAGAAAATACTTCCTCCCTCTTCTAGCACCTTAAAGCCACAGGACATGAAATTAATTTTGAAGGAACCAAATTAATATCAAACACTGAACACTCCAGCAAGAGAATAATCAGGGAAGCCATCGAGATAGAGAAACACCCCATTAGCATGAATGGACTGGATGATACCTCCTGCCTACCAGACATCTGGAAGCTAGCGCTCACCAACAAACGAGTCCCAGCCATGAAAACCAACACCAGACCTGAAACAACATGGGACACCACTGCCAATCCCCCTCATCAGACCCAGGCCCAAGCCCATCCTATAAACGAAGGACAACCACCATCCAGAAAACAGACCACGGCTGCCTCGCCAGCTCTCGCACCCTCTGACCCCTAAACCAAACAAGCTGACACACGCCAACACAGACCCAGACCCCAAACTCGAAGCCAGACTAAAACCCAGAATGCTACATCATGGCCACCCGCTCAGGATATCACATCAGAAAACTCAGAAAATTAAACCACAAGAACTCAAGAAGTTGCAACACAGCAAATGACCCAGGATTTCACAGCACAAGACCAAGGATACCACAGCAATAACTCTCACAAGGACATCACACAACCCATTACCCAAGCCATTACTACACAGGAGGCTAATGGAAAAGAGATCAAAACACAAACGAACCAGGAGATTACAACACAGGACCCAGGATACCACAACAAAAGAACTTGCAAGCCCATCACACAACCCATTACCCAAACCGTTAAAACACGAGAGGCTAATGGAAAAAAGATCACTACAAAACAAATGACCCAGGAGATTACAACACAAGATCCAGGATATCTCCACAGCAAAACTCACAAGACCATCATACAGCCCATTATACCAACATCAACTCCATTAACCAATCAAAACACAGCAGCACAACCAACCAGCCTAGCACACCAGCCCCCACCACCAGTATTTATAAAGAGACGGCAGCTCTGATCACACATTGCTGGCACTGGCACGAAGCCGAAAGCATCAGCCTGAGGATGGCAAGTGGGACCTCATCGAAATGTCACCAAGATACTCTTAATCTTACATGGGAAAAGACCCGAACACACCTAGACCTACATACCTGTACCCGTGAAAATCTATGAATATATATATGTATATGTATATGTATATGTATATGTATATGTATATGTATATGTATATGTATATGTATATGTATATGTATATGTATATCTATATCTATATCTATATCTATATCTATATCTATATCTATATCTGTATCTGTATCTGTATCTATATCTATATCTATATCTATATGTATTTGTTTTCTTAAGTTTTCACGGGTACTTACATGTATGGCATTCATCTTTGTTTGGGTATTTTCCCACATTACAGTAGTGGTGCTTTTAAAGTTGTAGCAACGTTTCAGCAGAATCTCATCTGCCATCATCAGGCTTCTGTATAGTGTTAGTCTGTGAGTTAGACTTTTACAGTGGTTTCAGATTTAAATTTGGGGCAGCCTATTGCTGTGACAGAATGGTTTTTTCTTCATCCTGATTGGTTGAGAGTCTTGGTCTGTGTTTATTGGTCTTGGAGTAAACAGAAATATATTTATATATATCCCTGACATACATACGTACGTACATACTTACATGTACGTATGACATACATATGTATGTACTTACATACATATATACATACATACATATCTATCTATCTATGATAAAATATACAGGGCTGTAATTTGGGAAATAAGACTGTCATGCCACAGCATATAACTTTTATACACTTGCTCTCTAGCCCCATCTAGTGGTCAGAGGAACAAATATACCCCAACATACTATCTTTATATACCGTTTTTGCTCTCTAGCCCCATTTATTGGCTAGAGAGACAATTGCCAATTATATTGTTAAAGCTGACCCCACCGCATTATCCATCAGCTCGCACTCTCAAAACAGGAGCACATTGGGAAGTGAGACTCCATTTACTTTTGTGTTTGGAGAAGGCAGAAGCACAAAGAAGAATCCATCTTAATCTGTGGCCATGGCCATCCAAGGACATCCCACCCCAGAGCATCACTGGTGAGATTTAAATTACTTGTATTTATTAATTCTTATGTTCAGCAGTAACCCAGTATTGGCTATCTTGTATTTGGTTCTCATTATATGTATCCATATTTTCCCCAGTTTCACCATATCCTGTTCTTTCAATAAAGCATTCAGATCTACTCACATGGTCTGTTTTATTGGAGGATAGGTAGGTTTAGCTGCATATCGAGCTGCACACAAACCAATGTGTAATGAGGAGGACAGAACAAAGACACAAAGTTCTCTATTTGAGCCTTGTACTCTTGGAAAATAGTCAAATATTGGTCCCAGAACTTCTGCAGAAATACTCTGAGGAGCTTCATCAATATCTGATCACCCAGAAGCTTGGTCCATGTGATTATTTTCCCCCTCTTTGGGGAAGGTCACAGGGCAAAAATATTCCAACTGCATCTCTGTACAACTGCCATGGATGCAGAATGGATGACTCCTAACTTTAACTCTTGTGGTATGGACAGAAAAGGCAGCAGTGAGCTCACTTGCTCCAACGAAAGATGGATATTACAAGGTTTGGTGAGAGATGGATTGACATTGATGAGTGGCAACTGAAGGTGGAAACTGAGTCCATTAAATAGTGAGACTTCAGAAGAGAAATGGATACTTTCTACAGTGATGAGGCATTTGTACCTTAAATGTCTCATATTGCAGTAACAACTGTACACAAAAGTACAATTTAAGACACAAAAGTAATAAAGAAAATAATACAGACATAGATTCCTTAAGCTGCTTCTTCCTCTTCCTTGAGCTTTGCTAACTGTTATCTGTCCCAGCATTTAAGATAGACGGCAAGATATGTTGATTATCACTTTGCCTTCATCTTCACATAAAGGTGGCAGACAGCATTAATGGAGACTGGGGTACTTAAAGAAAACCAGATAAAAAGAAATGTTTTTAGACAAATTGACTAGTTCAGTAATTGTGAAGATTGCAAAGTGATCCCAAATGTCTTAAAAAACAGCATTAGCCCTCTTTGTCACATTTATTTCCTTTTATATATTTAGTATTTATTCAATTTGTCAATCGCTTACAAGATACAAGTATAAGAATAAATATAGTTATGAATACATGAGATAGATACTTATAAGAAAAAAAACAAAACAATAGGACAGGGACGGTAGGCATGATTGGTGCGCTTATGCACGCCCCCTACAGACCTCTTAGGAAAGGGGTGAGGTCAATAGTAGACAGTCTAAGGTTAAAGTTTTGGGGGTTTGGGGAAGAAATCACAGAGTCAGGTAGAGTATTCCAAACACTGACCACTCTGTTGCTGAAGTCGTATTTTCTGCAATCAAGCTTGGTGCGATTAACCCTGAGTTTGTATCTATTGTGTGCTCTTGTATTGTTATGCTTGATGCTGAAGTATTCATTTATAGGTATGAAATTGCAATGTATGATTTTATATACTATATTTAGATCAGACTGAAAATGGCATAATTCAAGGTTTTCTAGGTCTAGAATTTCAAGTCTGGTGGTATAAGGTATTCTGCAATGAGTAGTGGAGTGGAGAACTCTTCTTGTGAAATATTTCTGGGCTTTCAGCAAGCCAGCAAGCGCCTCCCCGCCAGGCCCTCCGCTCATCCCACCTTCGGGTTTGGGCTGGAGGGACTTAGGAAGGAAGTCAAGCTTGGGTCGGCCTGGCTCTTTCACTTGGCGGGCAGCCGCGCACCTGCGGCTCGTTTTCCCAGTTCTGCCCAGCCTGCATGGCTCCGGCGCAGCCCTGGTGTGATGAGCAGAGGGCCCAGCGGGGAGGTGCTTGCTCCCTTGGTGAGAGCTCTGCTGCCGGGCAGGAGAGCCTGCCTGTTAGCTGCGCTGGGCACCCCAGGAGAAGCTCTTCGCGCTCTGCCTGGCGCCAGGCAGGGATGGTGGCTGGGTGCTTCTCCCTGGGTGGGCCGATCCTGCCCTGTAGCCCCAGGAGATTCACTTCCCCATGTGGGGTTGGACTGCCCTCTCAGGCAGGGGAGGCTTTGTTGTAGTAGGGCGTTGTTTTTAAAAGAATTGGCTTTACCTTCAAAGGCAAAGGGAAGGCGGTGACAGGAGCGCCTGAAGCCAAGTGTCTCTGCCGGGCTCTGGTTGCAGGGAGGAGCCCTGGCTGGCTGCATGAGGCTGTGCCAAATGCCACAGCGTTGCTCTAAATGCTGCAGCAGCAAGGGAGAAGGGAAAGCAATGGTGGTGGAAGGTCTCCTGATATGAAGTCCCCCACCAATACTGAGGTCAACATCCAAGCTGTCACCACCCGTCCACCCGAGGATGCAGGGTGGGAATTAAGTCACCCCCCAAAAGACGGCCTACCCATTTTTTTGTGGGTCAAAAAAAAATAAGGCCCGGCCTTATTTTGTGAGAAACACGTAGTAGTTTGTCGTGTACCACTGAATCAAAGGCTTCAGAGAAGTCTCTGTAGATTGTGTCTATTGCTTTGTCCTGATCAAGTTGTCCATATGTTTTTGCAGTGTAAGAATTGCAGTTTACAGGATAGTTTTTTTTCCTGAAACCAAATTGTTTATTAGAGAGTAGGTTGTTTGTTTCTAAGTGGAGGATGATGGATTGGTTAATAATTGATTCCATGACTTTACAGATGATACAGCATAAGGAGATTGGTTTGTAATTTTCAACTAGGCTGGGTCTCCCTTTTTGAAGATGGGGATGACCGTGGCTTGTGACCATAGTTTTGACAAGGAGCTGGTCCTGAAAGATTTTTTAAAGATTATGTTTATAGGTTCAGCTATGGCAGTGAATAGCTTTTTTAAGAAGTAGGCACATATTCTGTCCGGTCCAATAGATAGGAATGGTTTTAGATTGTGCAATACTTTTTCAACAATGTCTTCTGTAAAATCAATATGTATTAGATCATTGTAGTTGTCTGTGGTTCAACTAGGAAATATTGGGCTTGATCCATTGCTGTTTACAAATACTGAGCCAAAGAATGTGTTAAAGAGGTTTGCTTTGATGGTGTCGTTGCTGCAGTCTTTGCCATTAGGTCCTTCCAGGGGTGGGATGGACCTTGAGACTTTTAGTGTGTTGTTTACAAAATTGTAGAAACTGGTTAATTGTTAATAGACTGGTTAATTGTTCTCACTGTTAGGAAGTTTCTTCTTAATTCCAGGTTGCTTCTCTCCTTCATTAGTTTCCATCCATTGTTTTTTGTCCTGCTCTCTGGTGCTTTGGAAAATAAGTTGAGCCCCTCTACTTTGTGGCAACCCCTCAAATATTGAAATACTGCTATCATGTTACCCCTAGTCCTTCTTTTCTCTAGACTAGCCAAATTCAATTCCTGCATATTGTTCATATATTTTAATCTCCAGATACTTAATCATTTTAGCTGCTCCTCTCTGCACTTTTTCCAAAGTTTTTGAAGGACCTGAAGTGGTGTCTCATAGAAGACATCACAATCTGTTCTTTGTCATCACAGAGTACATGCCATCGCACAATAGTCTTAACTCATTCTGGTACCAATTATAAGCTTTACATTCAGTAAAGAAGTACCTTATTTGTTCCAGATAAGTTGCTCTGCTAACTTTTCAGTATTATTTAATAGATAAAAAGTCAGATTATGGTTGGATGTAGGAAAAACATTGTAAGATCACAGCCAATTAACAGAGCAGAACTTATCTGGAACAAATAAGGTACATCTTTACTGGATGTAAAGATGTGAACTGGGACCAGAATGAGTTAAGTTGGAGCTAATGATTGAAATGGTTTCTTCCGGGACCATGATTCAAAACTAAAGTTGAGGTCTGAATGAAGTGAAGAAAAGGAACTTGATATAATTCCAAAGCTGTGTCCAATGACATGCAACTCTCACTCAAGAGTAGATTGTTTACATTCACACTATCTATTGAGAGTTGAGTGATGTTGTTCTCCATCTTCCCAAACTGCAGAAGGCTATCCCAAAGAATGAATTATAGAAGTCATTTGTTGTGAAAAATCAAAGAAAGGGATCTGGAAGTTCCTCTATTTTTTTTTTTTTAATTCTTATTGTTTAACCAGGCTAGTTCAAAGTTGAATGGATTTCAACCTCTTTCTCTTCAAAAACTCTAAGGTGAAGCTTCAAGCTTATATTTACTGCTCACCAAAAAAAAAAAAAAAAAAAATGGTAGGTGGAAAGGGATCAAACTTTCAGTAAGGTCAGTTTTTGTTTTTCTGTTTTTTGTTTTTTGTTTAATTAAAAATTGAAAAAAGTTAGTTAGGCAGACAGAACGCTGTAAAGCCAAAGCAAAATAAACCTTTACTTCCCATATTTCCGCTGAGAAGTCAGTACCTCCATTATGTCCATTATGTACACCTGGCCTTAAATGCAAGCTACTCAATGCAAGAAGCTTTGTAAATAAAATACCTGAATTTCTCCTCTTACTAAATATGGCTAAATTCGACATCATATTTGTCTGTGAAACATGGCTTAACTTATCTCTCCCTGACTCCATTACCTCAATAAGAGACTATCATGTTTACCAATCTGATTATGAAATCCGTAGAGGAAGTGGTATTGCTATCTTCTATAAAAGGTCCTTACATCTAAAAAACATCCAAGTTACCCAAGAGCTTTCTCTTCCTGAGACCATTATCTGTGAACTGACATTAAATATCACATTTCGATTCTTACTATGTTACAGAGCCCCTGATTATGACATCAAACATCTAAACAAGTTAAATATACTACTAACATGGGCAACATCCTGCCCACACGCTTTATTTTTCTTGGTGACTTCAATCTACCCCATATTAACTGGACCCTAAACAAATGTACAACTGAACCCATACATGCAACCTGCTACAATGCTGTAACAAATCTGGGACTGGAACAACTAGTAACCAACAATACTAGGCTTAACAACTGCCTTGATCTCATCTTCTGCAGTAGTTTGAATTCAATTTATGGAATATAAATTAAAGAATCCTTTTCCAACAGTGACCACCACATGATTGACTTTTGTCTCAGCATATGCTCACACAAAAATCATCACAATGACAAAATCCCCAATTATAACTTCAAAAAAGACAACTATGATCTTATAAACAACGATCACTCTTCCCTTGATTGGCAATTTCTATTCACTGGATGCAATACTGTTGAAGACCATTACAACATATTCTTACTAGAAATCAAAAGAGCCATCAACTATATGTGCCGATAACAACTCCCAAAACCAGGAAAAACAGATTACCCATAACAATAAGGAAGCTTCAATCAAAAAAGAGATCACTTTGGCAAAAAAACAAATCTGGTCACATTGTCAACTTTAAAAGCCAATACAAAAATCTATGCCACTAGATAAAAACTGAATGCACTAATTATCACATGAAACAAGAGGAAAACCTTCAAAGCACCAATTCTACCCGTACTTGCCTTCAAAAGTTGTAGGTGCTTCACCACTGGAGGTTTTTAAGAAGAGACTGGACAGTCATTTGTCTGGAATGGTATAGGGTATATAGGTCGGACTAGAAGAACTTCAAGGTTCCTTCTAGCTCTATTCTGTAATCTTAGTACTGTCTTTCCTCAGTGTCCATGCAATCAGTTATCCATCCATCTATCCATCCATCTTCTTATTTCCATAACAGCCTTCTGGTTCTGTCATAATTATACGAATGCATTAAATTATGGTTTGGGAGAGGACAGAATACTCTACATTGATCATTTTTATGCCCCACACTTCTGGATTATGATTTTTGTCTCCATGGTCAATCAAATGATTTTATCTGTCCACCCTTTGATGTCCTTAATTTACGCAATGACTACAATGATAACACAGTTTCTCCTGCATCAGTTTTCACCTGACCTCCTAAACTCTTCTTCCTTGAGCTCTCTGAAAGGGAAATTTCACCACAGTTCCAAAATCCAATAATCCCTGCTTCAATCTTCCACTGGGGAAAATAATCACTCATGGGACTTTATTAATCATCAGCATAGCATAGCTAATAAGGGGAATTAATAATAAACTATGTCCTGGGGGAAGAACTAAAGGACTCAATAACAAAAATCTAGTTACTAATTACTCAGGGGATTCACAGATTTTTGACAGCCGAGTTCAACAGATATGTCAGTCAAACTGCAAGATATCTATTTTTTTAACCATTCCAGTTTGTTGTTTCTTAGAAAGAAAATCTGACTTTTGTTAGAAAGCAACATGTTGATTTGTGCTCATTTGTTGAGCATTCATATGACTCTTTTTAAGGTGAAAGGCTAGATCTGAACTAACTCTGGAAAGAAACTGAGCTTACTCTTCTATAAGACAAACATCTGAAAAGAATAGCCATATTCTGCCCAGTAAATTTATAGATTCATTTGGTTCTTATTCATCGAACATACTACTTGTATGACAAATAGGGATGTACATTATTTTCATTCCAGATTTAGCTGGGAGCCTCTTTCTTTTTTCTTTTTTGTCACAGCAGTGGTCACTTGTCCCAGCAGTGATCATGATGAGGCGACTATTTTCTTTAGTTTAATTATGTCTGATTCTCAGAAACTGCCTTCACAAGACCCTGCCATTTTCTTGGCAAAGTATTTCATAAGTGTTTTATCATTGCTTTCTTCCTAGAACTGGGAGATAGTGACTGGCGCAAGGTTATCGCAATGACTTTCTAAGATGGTGTTAGAATTCACTCTCTTCCTGTTTCTAGACTTAGCTACTACACCTGAGTGGCTCTCATGATGATGATAGACAATACAACAAAAAAAAAACATAGCTAATACCTCTTATTATCCCTTAGGTAGGATATAAATACAATTGGGGTCTGCAGAACAACTCCTGAATGTTCATATCACCTAACATCAATGCTTACTAACTCACATTGCTCAAGTCAACCTTTTTTTTTTTTTTTTTGTCCCAGCAGATGGGACAAAAATTGCAGAAATAAAATCCAAGTGTTCACATTTTCATCAGGTAATAAAAAACTTCCCTTTGGAAAATAATCTCCTTCTTCTAAAAACTATTACATATTTTGGTATATTTTAATCTCCTAACCTATAAACAGAGACCATCTTGCAGAATCCAACCTCAGTTGGACATGGGGACCAAAGGTTTAATCTTCCAAGATTTTGGACTCATGCTGGAGCTCATCTTCAGGGAACTTCTCTCTAGTAGAGTGTGTGCTTTGGGCTATTCTCTGTGTGGTATTTATATAGTGCCTGTTGTGTGTGGCTTTTCAGATGTTGATTGGGATGTTGATGCCCAGCTATTAAGTTATTGGCTATTGTTTCCTTGTACTGCCATGTCCTCACCTCTTAAGTATTTGGTAAGCTGATGCTAAGTCAGCATTCCTATTGATGAAGAAGTTCACTTGTGAGATATTATATTTTTGGTATGCTGAACCTGTACAGAATTTTGTTAACCAAAAACATACTAGCCACACAAATTAATTTACAGCATAATGTATTTGCATTATATTTTTTGAACTTCCTGCAGATATCCCCATCATTTAAGGTGATCTAGGGCATTTCTACAGAGAATAGAAAAAAAAAAAAAACCAGTAATAATCTGAATTGCAAAATACAAGAAAAGAAAAAGTTTTCAATAACATGATCGGATAATTTCCTTTCAAAATTATGCATACATAACTTGATAACATTGTAGTCATGAACAGCAATGACATTCTCAAACTATTCCAGGTGGTGAAAATCTAAAGTGAATACAAGAAGCTCTGAAGCATCTGTTCAGGCTGTGAACAGTCAACAAAATGTCAAATGTAGTTGCTCAGACTGATGGACACTGGGACAAAATGCTCTAACTTTACCTTGAAGGGGTCTTAAGGTCATGAAAAGCTCATTGAAGATGTAAAATCATTATAAAAAGCCTTGTCTGATGCCAAGGAGTGGGAGTACAGCCAATGTGAGGATGCTCTTTTAGAAACCATGGGTACTTACAATTCTGAAATACTGTGTATAGTTCTGACCATCAGATTTGAAAAAGGATAAAATGCAAGTGAAAATAGAGGAAATTGAATAACTTTCTGGTGCAAACAGGCTGCAATGTTTGAGACCAGGTTTGGAAAAAAAGCAACTGAATGTGAGACTTGATGAGGATGTATAAAATTATCTATTGTCCAAAAATTTGAGAGGGGGGGAAGAAGGGAGAGGGAGACAGGGAGGGAGGGAGAGGGGGGAGAGAGGGGGAGAGAGGGGGAAGGAGAGAGAGAGGAAGGGAGAGGGAGGAAGAGGAGAGAGGGAGACAGGGAGGGAGAGGGGGAGACAGGGACAGAGAGAGATTTTCTCCTTCTTTAGGTCCAAAAGTCATCCCCAAAAGTTGACCAGGAGGTAGTTACAGACATAGATCTTGAAGCTGTTCTCACAGAAATAAATGGACCTTATTGTCTTCTGCAAGGGCTACTATGGAATTGTTCTTTGAAGAAATTAAGATGGGTCCTAAATTCAGTGATGTGATTGTAAAAATAAAAGAAGAAAATTGAAATTATTGAAGCAGTGGTGGTCAGAAATGGCCACCTCAAAGAAGAACTCGACTGGAAAAGAATGTGCAGGAGGAAGATAAAAAGAGAAAGTTTTGGCTGACCGGGTTGAACTGAAAAAGCAACCATATAAGGTACTCTGGAGTTTGAATTATAAAGAACAACTTTGTTCCCAAATAAGACTTTGAAGGGGCGAATGAGAGAGGGAAGGGAAAGGATTTTTTTTTTTTATTTTCTTCCCTATATTGCAACTAAGAGATTTAAGCAAGAAACTGGCAAAAATCCACTTTGACATTAACAGGTAGTTAAGCTGAAAATAAAATGTCAAAGCGATAATAAAGATTTCTGGATTCTCAAAAACTTTTTAAAAGAAGGAAAAAAAACAAAAGGGATCTGGGAAAATGGAGGAGACCACCTGGAAGTGAAAAGAATTAACAGTGAAACTTTAACAAGATTCCTAAAAGATACATTTTAACTGAAACTTTGTAACAAGAGAACCCAAGAAGAGAAAGTGGAAAAAAGAAGCAAGAAGAAACAGTATTGGATTATTTGGATTACTTGGTGATTTTTGGCTATTGGATCTAAAGGACTAAAATTAATTGGGTGGTTGTTTGAAAGTTTTTAAAATGGTATCACTCTTGGAACAATTAAGAATGGAACTTAAAAAACAGAAAGAAGATGCACAAGAAGGAAGAGGTTCTTTTGGCTTCTTATTTCAATTTTTAGAAATGGGGATCCTGAACTATGAGAAACAACAAGAAATGCCTGTAGAACAAGAAGGATGGGACAAAGAAGAAGCCATATTGAATGACCAAGTATTTCTATGTGGGGAAAAGAAAGGAAAGGGGGGGAAAGAGAGTGAAAAAATTAAGATTTGAAAAAACAACCCCCAAAAAAGAATGGTTTGAAAAGTAATTACAACATTAGGAAGAAACAGAAGAGAGGACAGAAGAGAGAATCAGAATTAGAGAAGGGGTCAAAAAGGGAAGGGAGAAGAAGAGGGGGAAGAGGAAAAGCAAAAGAAATTATAAAGGACAGAAACAGGACATAGAGAAACAGGAAAAATGTACAAGGATTAAGAGAAAAACCTATTTGGAAGACACAGAGATAATGGGTGAAAACCTAAAAGGGGGATTCTGCAAGGGTACACAAGATAGTATTGTTATATTAGAAATAGAAATGAACTTTGAAAATATGAAACAAGTGTGATTAAAATGATAGATAAAATACTCATTATAATGGAATGGAATGTTTAATAAATAAATGAAATGAAGAGAATGAGTGAATGAAATTAGGAAAGGAGGGGAACATTTAATTATTATAAATGTGTTATAAAAAATTCAGTGAAGAGGAATATGAAAGAAACATTTAAAAATTATGGAAATATTATAAGTGTTCCTAGAAGTATGACACTCTATTGAAAAGAAATGTTAAAGATGTCAAAGATTATAGATTATTATTTATTATTGTATATGTGTGTGTGTGTGTGTGTGTGTATTTTAAGAATGTACCAAGCAGAACTCGACAGGAAGTTATGTGTTATATTGAATGTTATAATTGTAAAGGCATAAATTGAAGTTTAAATAACAGTTGAATGGATAAAAATTAAAAGATACAAAGGTGTATTACTCCAATTAGTAACTACAGGAAAAAAAATGTGTTTAATGAGAAAAGAAAATATGAAATTGAAACAGGATAGACAAAAGTATAAATATAATGACTAGAAAGATATTGAAACTTAGATATCTATATCTATATCTATATCTATATCTATATCTATATCTATATCTATATCTATATCTATATCTATATCTATATCTACATATATATATATTTTTTCTTAAGTTTTCGCGGGTACTTACATGTCTGGCATTCAGCTTTGTTCGGGTATTTTCCCATGTCATAGTAGTGGTGCTTTTAAAGTTGTAGCAACGTTTCAGCAGAATCTCATCTGCCATCATCAGGCTTCTGTATAGTGTTTGTCTGTGAGTCAGACTTTTGCAGTGGTTTCTGAAACCACTGTAAAAGTCTGACTCACAGACAAACACAAAACAGAATCCTGATGATGGCAGATGATATTCTGCTGAAACGTTGCTACAACTTTAAAAGCACCACTACTATGACGTAGGAAAATACCTGAACAAAGCTGAATGCCAGACATGTAAGTACCCGCAAAAACTTAAGAATATATATATATATATATTTGTTTTCTTAAGTTTTCGTGGGTACTTACATGTCTGGCATTCAGCTTTGTTCGGGTATTTTCCCACCACTATTATGACGTGGGAAAATACCCGAACAAAGCTGAATGCCAGATATATATATATATATATATATATATATATATATATATATATATATGAATTTAGAAAGGAATGAGGTAATTTAAAGTAAGATTGAGAAAACTAAGGGAAGGGAAAATTATTGAGAAAATGTTAAAATAGTAATAAGATATGGAATAGAACACAAAGATGAATATGAAATTGAATGTGTGTCTATATGGGGAAGTGAAAACCCAGAACCATGCTGTTCTCAAAAAAAGAAATTTTACTTGTATTATGTTTGTGAAAATCCAAATAATTAAAAAAAAAAAAAACGTTAAATCCAAACCCCTTTTAGTTCAACGGCTGTGAATTATCATCATTCACAGCCCATAATGAGTCTCAACCAGTTATAAATAGTCCCATGGAAGTGTGCCAAAATTCTTAGGAAGAAGTCTGATAAGAATGCACCTTTATCTTTCTTGAATTGTTGCCAATGACTAAAGTACCAATTAGTCTTTCAAAACCAAATGGAGCACAAATTCACCACAGAGCTTTCAGGTTCCAAGTTGACCAGAGCGAACAAAGTTGCTTCCTGCAAAGGTTCCTGTCCCTTTGCACTTCTTTTATATCTTATGGAAGGGGCAATCACCTCTAATCCTTATTCTTGTGTCATCCCTTTTGTCTTAACTGCTCTTGCCTTCTGGCAGCTCTGCATGTACCCACATTGTGAACAGGCTCTCCTTGTTCCTCTGCCTCACTATTGTCAGATTCTGGAGGCTCCAGAATCAGCATATAACCCCAGATGGCCTTGGCCCCATCTCTGTATCAGATTATCCAAGTCCTCCACAGATTCCTGGACTGGCTAATGTTCTTCCCCACTGTCCAACTCTGCTGCCGTCTCTGCAGGCTGCCGGCAGACCACAACATATGTTTGGAAGCATCACCAATGATCTTTACTGACATGTAAAGAATTAAATAATGGTCTGTTAATTTGCATGTTAATAAATGTATCTCAGATTGACTATGTGTGAAGGGCTTTTGTTGATGATCCCAGCTATTTTTGTGCAATATTTTGACATTACTAGAGAATCAATACTAGAGAATAAAACCTCATTTCCAGTTAAAAGCCACCCAGAGTTTCCATGCCAACAAATATAGTTGTTCCCTATTATTGAAGACTTAAGTACTTCTTGGATGTACATAGGATTAATGGCTGATGGTCTTCAAGGCCATCCCACCAAGATAAACTTCTTCATATGCGAAGTTATTATTTCTAAAGTAATTATTCTTCAGTTATTTAAATAAGGCATAATAAAAAGGAAGTACGTAGGGCTAGTTGCATAGATAGGCACTTGAAATCACTTCCAGGTAGTGAGGTTGATGCATCACTAAATGCAAAAATTATGTAGTGTCCTATGTGCCACCTATCTTTGTGGGAACATTAGCATAAGTAAGAGAAATATAATGTATTTATGAAGGCTACATGAATTTTTCTTTGCATATATTTAGACCAGAACTTGGATAAGTTTACCTGTGGCTGTTGAAGGACTGAGGATAATGTTTTAACATGGTCTCATGTGACAGTTTTGCCTGCCTGCCTGCCTGCCTGCCTGCCTGCCTGCCTGCCTGCCTGCCTGCCTGCCTGCCTGCCTGCCTGCCTGCCTATCTATCTATCTATCTATCTATCTATCTATCTATCTATCTATCTATCTATCTATCTATCTATCTATCTATCTATCTATCTATCTACCTACCTACCTACCTACCTACCTACCTACCTACCTACCTACCTACCTATTTATTTATCTATCTATCTATCTATCTATCTATCTATCTATCTATCTATCTATCTATCTATCTATCTCTGGCAGTGGCATAATGGTTTGAGTGCAATACTGCAGGCTACTTCTGCTGACTGCCAGCTGCCTGCAATTTGGCAGTTCGAATCCCACCAAGCTCTAGGTTCACTCAGCCTTCGATCCTTCCAAGGACACACCATATACCAAAAGAAAACACACACTAACCACTCCCTCAATGCCCAATCCCACCACCACCCAGCACAGATAAACTCCGTGGCCAAACCACTAATTGCCAGAACCAAATGCCTGGCAGACAAGGCACATATAAAGACTGAACTATGCATCCTGACTAAAGTACTGACAGCCAACGGCTTCCACAAAAGCGAAATCACTGGCTTGATCCACAAAAACACACTGAGACATAATGGAGACCTAGAAGATGAACAGACCTATGGAACAACTGTCCTGCCCTAAATAAGAGGTACTACAGACAAAAAAAGTAAGATACTACACAGGCATCACATCAAAACTGCCTTCAAAACAGACAGAAAAATAGCAGCCATCCTTAGAAACCCCAAAGATAAAATTGACCTGGAAAACCAAGGCATATACGAAGTCCCCTGTGCATCATGCCCAGCCACATACATTGGACAGACCAATAGAAGAATAAGCACCCACCTGGATGAACACAAAAATGCAGTAAAAAAGCTGGAACACACTTCCTCACTAGTCCAACACATGAAAGCCACAGGTCATAGCATCAACTTCAATGGCACCAAAACCCTAGCCACTATAGAAAACCCCAGCCACAGAATTATCAGAGAAGCCATAGAGATTGAAAAAAGACCTGAAAGCATGAATAGAAGAGATGATTCCACCAGACTGTCAATCATTTGGAAGCCTGCACTCACAAACAAAAAAATCTCCACACCACTAGCCAGGCAAACACCTGGGCACAAACAGATCCCCCCTGATACCTCCAGCTCAAACACACCCCAACCAGGCACCCAGATGAAATCTAGCTTCCTAACAAATGATAGCCATCCATTTACCCGGAGCCAAGCTGCACTCAAGGCCTCCAATACAGGAACACAATGTTGCCAGCCAATCAAGACACAAAAAGAGCCACAAAACAAACAGAAGATATTAGAAACACCAATCAAGCAGAACACAGCAAACTCCAAGACCAATATACACAGACCAAGACTCCCAACCAATCAGGGTGAAGAAAAAACCATTCTGTCACAGCAGTAGGCTAGCCCCAAATTTAAAACTGAAACTACTGTAAAAGTCTGACTCACAGATGAACACTATACAGAAGCCTGATGATGGCAGATGAGATTCTGCTGAAACGTTGCTACAACTTTAAAAGCACAATTACAATGAAGTGGGAGAATACCCAAACAAAGCTGAATACCATATCACACACACACACACACACACACACACATATTCTCTCTGTATGCTTGGACTGGAAAATATTTGTCCAAGACATTTACTATCTACTGAAAATTTAATTTCTAAATATCTATTTTTCTTCTGCAGACAACATTTTTGCTGGGACACTTTAATATCCAGGCTGAAAATACTTCTTTAAAAATGTAAGAGGCCCATCAGAAGCTGCTGGTCCAGTTTCTTTCAAAGGGATAAAGACAGGGGTGGGATTCTACCAGTTCGCACCTATTCACTAGAACCGGTTGTTAACATTCTAAGCAGTTCGGAGAATCGGTTGTTAGAAGAAATTACTGGCCTAATCCTGTAAGGAAGGCAGGAAGGAAACATTCTGGTGTTGATTACAGAAACTGCCTCTCCATTAATCCTTATTACATTTTTGGCAAGACTAGACTTCCTGTCTCAGGAACGTCTCTGGAGTTAATTTCCCCTCCTTTGCTAGTACTTTGCTTGTGTGGAGTGACCATTTACAGTTACAATGACACTGAAAAAAGTGACTTATGATCATTTTTCACACTTACAACTGTTGCAGCATCCCCACAGTCATGAGAGGCTAGGTGAGGAAATGCATGCCTCAATGTGAGTGATATTGAGTTGGCCATACCCAGTCAATAACATGACCACCAAGCCACACCCACCACCTAAGCCATGCCCACAAAACCAGTTGTTAAAAATTTTGAATCCACCCCTGGGTGAAGAGAAAAAAAAAGAATTGGCAGGCTGCCTGTTCAGACTGTTTGGAACTAGTTTATCTTTTGGTGTTACTCATTGTAGTATATTTCACTCACCACAAGTCTATCTTGTCTCGCCTGATTGTTTTTTTGTTGTTTTAAGACTCCGCTTGGCAATGCTCAGATGACATCTATGACTCTCAGTTATTGTACTCAATTAATTTCCATATAAAATTTATCAGGCATTATATGCCTGAAAAGGAGAGCAATGTTTACAAGTGAGCCTGGTGAATTCCTCTGTCAACATGTCTTTGTGTCATTCATCTGTTCTGACCCAGCTTTTGCAAGTAGTGATAAGACATTTACTCGCAAGTAAAACAACCTCCATTTTTCTCACAGGGCAGTAATAGTCTTTTATTCACAGGAATAAACAAAGGATCAAACATAATTAGTCCCAACAAGCCTGGGTTTATCCAAGAAATCTGAATTGCTTGCTGTATACTAGAAACAAATGGTTGTCTGTGACAACCAGCCACTTCCAAATCCCTCCTATTTATTTCCCAGCCAGGAAGGGGCTGGCTATCGTCTCCGCCTCCCTCTCCCCGAGAGCTGGCTTATTGCTTTCCATTGCTCTCCTCTCCTCTCCTCTCTGCACATATGTACATCTGCGATGAGCCCTATCTGTTCCGCCCCCTCACTCAGTTCAGGCCTCAAAGACATTTCCACTTTTCCACCTGGGGGAGGATGAAAGACAGTTCTGCCTCTGTCTTTGATACTGTTTCCTTATCAGAGCCTTCCAAAGTGTCTGAAGATGGGCCAGGCTCATTTTTGACAAATAAGCTCTGTAGCTAGCTCTGCTGGCAGCCGACAGGGCACAACACTCTTTGCACGAATAATTTCAATACCCTGTAGCCCTTATTTCAAGGAAGGGAAAGACATAAAATAGAAGGTCTGGATAAAAGTTGTTGTGCTAAGCCGTGGTATAAAGACACAGCCCATTTTGGTTTTCAGAAATCCTCAGAAATGTGCTTCCAAAATTTTGTGTCAACTGGCATCTGATAAGCTTCATGTACGTATTGAGTGTGGACATAGATAGAAACAGCTGCTGAAGGTGTTTGATAATGTCATTGCATTAACTGCAATGTGTCACAAATTTTAAGTATTCTTCAGTCATTGGAGTGGGAGGGACTCCAAATCAAAAATAAACAAATATATATATATATTTTTAAAAAAGAGGGATCTTTAGTCCTGCTCCACATAAACTTATCTTTATATGTGATAATAAAGAAATCACATTCAGTTACACGCAATATAAGTGACTGTGCCTACTCAGTAAAAGATTTCAAAATGTTTAATGAGATGAAAAGATTTTGTTTTATTATTCTGTTTGAGTGTAGCCAATGAATAGTTTTGTGTCATTATTAACTAGACAAGATAGCTAACACAAATGCACCTAGTCATTTCCACTGACTTCTGATTCAAGTGCTGTAATTTGCAAATCCACCCCATACTTTGACAGGCCTTCCAAAATGAGGCTGAAGGATACTTCCAGCTAGATCTTCATGGCTTGGTCTACATTGTGTTATAAATATGTTCCATGGTCACCTATAGATAATAGCAGACCTAGTCACACACAGCAGTGGGATTCTACCTGGTCGGACCAATTCTATAGAACCGGTTGTTACGATTTTGTGCAGTTCAGAGAACTGGCAAATGGCTGGCCCTGCCCCTCCCAGCCCCTCCCTGCACCCGCAGTCACTCCTTACCAGGCATGTGTGCCATCCAACTTGCGTGCATTGTGCCTTCACCTAATTTTGGGTAAGTTGCTATTTTTCCTTTCCTTTTCCCCCAAAGATCATCTGTTCCAACTATCAGCTGTACTGGGAGATTTAGAATAGCTAGAAAGCAGGAGATTGATGGATTTCTTGCTTTCTAGCTAATCTAAATCGCTGTTGTACTGCTTTGCCTTTGCCTAGGAGGCTTCCCTGAGAGGCCCAGTCAGGGTGGTATTCAGATGGAGGGGAGAGAGGTGGTCTAAGAACAGAGCTGAGCCTTCCTTAGGATGAAGCTTCTATTTTTCAGTGCAGACTCAGGTAGCAGATTTCAGAAAGGTAGATCTCTGAGTGAATCTCTGATTCTGCAAGTCATTCAATCTGTCTGCCTGCTCTGCCTGCTTTGGGGTAAAAGTTGCTCTTTTTTATTAAAAAAAATCAATATTTACATAAATATTTACAGCATTTATGTACAAGCCATGCCCACCCAGTCACATGACCACCAATTCACACCCACAAATTAAGTCACACCCACAGAACTGGTTGTTAAGAAATTTGAACCCCACCCCTGGTCACACAGTAAATAAACTGTAGAGTGATTTGCAAGTTGTATGATTGAGAGAGGAGATAACAGTCACAGGTGGTTACATGCATACTGACCAGTGGTTCTGATTTCATAATATTTGTGAATAGTCAAGAAAAATGTTTAAAATGTTTGACATGCTGAGTCTTTAACAGGAAATTATTTCAAGAGGGCCATTAAATCAGCAAGAAAAGGGAAAGTTTCTTCAAGCCAGCTGGTCTGGGAGCAGATAACCAAGTGTCCAAGGATATAAGAATTTCTGATTGATCAATATATTGTAGAAATACTGTAATTGCCTGTATGAAAGTGTGGGAAAAAAAATATCCATCTAGTTCACTTCCAAGCCAGGAGAAAGGCACTGGAGACAAAATGGAGGCTGGAGGCTGATTGGAAAGGCTGCTTTATTGATGAAGCAGAATCACATGGGTTCTGGGCAGTTGACAAAATGGAGTTGAGAGTAAATGGTTTTTAATATCTTCTTTGGGCTTTTCACTTGAACTTCCTGTTCCTGTGCAATAACATGTATTCTATTGGCTGTTGTCAGACTCCCATGGAGCCATGTAGGGGTTATGTAGGGGTCATAACTGGCTCTATAGGCAAAGTACAAATCCTAGGTGTGTCTGAGTTCCCAGGTTTGGTTGAAATTTGTGAGAGTGATGCCATGAAGGGCCTTGTGTTCTAAAAAGGTGTTGGACAATTCCTTATTTTGGCTGAATGGCTTTTTCCTGTGTTGGATCTTGGGTGATGGCTATTTGCTTATGAATAGAGAAATCTAGATACCTGTCTTTTTTCAATAAGCTCTTTAGTGCTGAATCTGCTGTGGGCTATTAAAGAAGGTGACACTGCTTTCTGTCTCTTAAGAACATGTTTCTCCATTTTTCCTTTAGGAAAATAGAATATTCTGCCTTTTTAATATTTCCTAAAATATTTCATTCTTCTGGGGGGCGGAGGGGCTAACTTTCTACAACAGATTTCCAGTAACTGTTATGTATTAAATGCAAACCCTATTTATAGTGAACTTAATTATTAAATACTTATGCCTTGGTTTTCCTGTCCACAGAATATAATGGATTTGAGGTCATTTTCTTTAGGCTGAAGTTTCAGTTTCTATTGGGCTGATTGTCTGTGATTGTGTGACTTGTAAGTCAACAAACACAATAAGTGCAAGAGCTTTTCTGAGACAGAAATATGAAACAGATCAGCCAGAGATCTCACCTGGCTGATCTAGTCTGAGTTTAGGAAGTAAACAAAGTTGATTGTTTAGACCAGGGGTCTTCAAACTTAACAGCTTTAAAACTTGTGAACTTCAACTCCCAGAATTCCTCTTTCAGTCACGTTAGCTCAGGAATTCTGGGAGTAGAAATCCACAAGCCTTAAACTTGGCAAGTTTGAAGCCCCTTGGTTTAGACCAAGGGTGTGAAACTCAAGGCCTGCAGGCCAGATTTGGCCCAGGGGGATGCTTAGATCTGGCCCATGGGGCTTCCCTGAAAACAGTGAAGGACCAGCCCGCAGTGCCTCTGCCAGTGAAAACGGAGCTCATGAGGGTTGCGTGTAGCCCTCACAAGCTCCATTTTCGCTGGCAGAACCCTAGCAAAACAAACTACTAGCAAAAGTGGCATTTGATCACATGAGTGACATCGAGTTGGCCACACACACTCTGGCCACATCCACCTGCCCCTTCCCCTGAAGTCAAATACAACCCTGATGTGGCCCTCAATGAAACTGAATTTGAAACTCCCTGGTTTAGACTGTACAGCTTAACACGACACCTTTCTCATTCGAATACCTTCTGATTCCTAATCCCTTATGTAAATTAAGAAGCAAGTTACCTAGTCAAGTCATAACTTTGTGCCTTTTCTAGTTGCTATCCCCCCCCCCTCTCTTGCTCATCTCTGAGTTATTTTGGATGGATTAAATCCACATGGCTACCAGATGGCTCTCTAGAAGCTGCTTTGTTATCCCTTCCTATCATGTCTTGAAGCAAAGCATTGATCATCCTTTGGAAGTCTGGAGTACTGTCTAAGCAGCTTCTGGATTAGAGTCTTGTCTAATAAAATAATAGTTATTTTTACATTAAAGCCCCGAGGATCTCTTTGAAAGGCAATTTGGTTACTTTAATTTCTGTACCCCATAAAAGGCTGTTATCTAGTTTGTGCTTCTGTTCATCTTTTTTTCCCCCCCTAAGAGACAAAGACTTATTCAGAGAACTCAAACTGATTTTGAGTTTTAAGCTTCCTACTTTTAAAGGCTAAAGCAGCTTATCCTGTCAAGATTTCCCTGTTCTTCACGTATGAGGAATTCAAATGTCACCAGAGTTTGTTTAAATCTTTTGATAAAGAAGAGAAGGAATTATATTTGTGGATGATGTTAGGGTTGAGATTACATTTGGATATAAACAGTATCTTGGTAATAAAATGCACATAAATTCCATCCCCTCCTTTTTTTTCAGCACTATTAGTTTTCTTATCTACTGTGCTATTAAGGATTATACAAAGTGAAGAAAATACAAGAAATAAAATCTTTATACCTTCCTAATTAGGACTGGCCTAAAAATATTCTTCATCATCATCATTGTTGTTGTTGTTATTGTTGTTGTTATCATTTATCATTTATCATTATTATAATATTAATAATATTATTAATATTACTATTGATGTTATGCCTGAGGCTTAATGGCAAATAAATGCCTCACGCATATAAGCTTAAGTGGGCCAAACTCAAGACCAGCCAAGCTCTATTGTGGCTCCTGAGGGGAAATCAGTGGAAATTAAACAGTGGCAGTGAAAATTAAATAATCAGCTAAATGACTGACACATTGCTTCTATTTCAGGACAATGAAGGTCATGCTCCTGAATCAGGTATTTAATTTGGCAAATTCTGGCAGGAACTGGGAATGTTTAATGAAGAGAAGGACACTTCTCTTCATTAAACATGAGAGCAGTCTTCCAATATTTGAGGAGCTGTCATAGAGAAGAGGGGTCAATCTATTCTCGAAAGCACCTGAAGGCAGGACAAGAAGCAATGGGTGGAAAGTTATCAAGGAGAGAACCAACCTAGAATTAAGGAGAAATTTACTGACAGTTAGAACAATTAATCAATTGGATAGCTAGCCTTTAGAAATTGTGGGTGGTCTATCACTGGTGGTTTTAAAGAGGAGACTGGGCAGTCACTTATCTGGAATGGTATAGGATTTTTTACTTGAGCAGGGGATTGGATTAGAAAATTTTCAAGATTCCTTCCAACTATGTTATTCTGGGGTTAACATGGGTCATACTATTAAGATGCAGCTTCTGTCAGATGAAAATCAATAGCCAGATATAGTCTTGGCAAAATATGAATGAGGCTCTTGGAGTCTTACTGGACAACCAGCTAAATATGAGCCAGCAGTGTGCAGCAGCAGCAGCCAAAAAAGCTAATGCAATCCCAAACTGTATTTACAGAGGGATACAGTCAAGATCAAGGAAAGTACTAACACCACTCTATAAAGTCTTAGTAAGACCACACCTAGAGTACTGCATCCAGTTTTGGTCACCACATTATAAATAAGATGTTGTGACTCTAGAAATAGTACAAAAAAGAGCAACCAAGATGATTAGGGCACTGGAGGCTAAAACATACAATGGACGGTTGCAGGAACTGGGCTTGACTAATCTAGTAAAGAGAAGGACCAGGGACATGATAGCGGTCTTCCAATATTTGAGGGGCTGCCACAGGGAGGAGGGCATCAAGTTATTTTCTAAAGTTCCTATAGACTAGACAAGGAATAATGGATGGAAACTGAACAAGGAGAGATTTAATCTGGAAATAAGGAGAAACTTTCTGACAGTGAGAACAATCAACCAATGCAACAGCTTGACTTCAGAAGTTGTGGGAGCGCCATCAGTTGAGACTTTCAAGAAGAGATTGGACTGCCATTTGTCAGAAATGGTGTAGGGTCTCCAGTTTGGGTGGGGGGTTGGAATAGATGACCTACAAGGTCCCTTCCAACTCTGATTATCTGTTAAATCTGATATTAGCTAGTTATCTCTGGATAAACTTTAACAAGACTAGTTTTTAGTCCCTCTACATCAGGGGTGTCAAACTCACATCATCACAGTGGCATCATACAACGTATCTGAACTTTTTTCCCCTTTGCTAAACTGGGCATAGGTTTGGCCAGCATGTGATGCATCCAGCCCACAGGCCTGGAGTTTGACAGACCTGCTCCACATCCTAAGAAGCTTCAGTCCTGGTGGCAATTTTTAGAGTGGGATGAATAAGCAGGAAGGGGTAGTAGCTTTTGACATTTTTGATATCTCTTGTTCCATAACCTTCAGTCAAAACCAGCAAAGCAAGTTTGGACATGTTGAACAAAGAATAATTCTTAAGAAGAATGTGATGAATAATACAGGAAAAAAATGGTAAATAAGATACCATTCACAATTGATTACCCAAAATCACAAAAACAGACTTGGGGACAACAGACAAATCTGTCAACTTCAATTTCTTATATTTGAGAGTTTAAATTAACTTTGCATGCATTTTATTAGGCAAGCAATTTTGCCCATTTTTTTTACATATTTTACCCAACTTAGTTTTCTTTGTTTTAATTATTATAATATTCAGAAAAGTGGGAAGTCAGAAAGACAACTACAGATGAGATTACACTTTTGATTGAAAATGTATATTGAAATGTGAGCTAATTAATTTTTGTCTTTGGTCTTTAGAGGTACATACACAAACCAAATCAATCTGTAAAAAGGAGAGTAAAACCACACAAAAAATTACTCCTTCTAAAGTCTTAATCTTTCAAAGGGCAACTTTATTTCATTCTCATTCCAATTTTAAACACACACAAACACAAACACAAACACACACACACACACACACGTAAGCCAGCAGTGTGCAGCCGCCGCCAAAAAATCCTGAAAAATCCTGCAATTCAATCCTGAATTGCATTAACAGAGGGATACAATCAAGATCAAGTGAAGTACTAATACCACTCTATAAAGCCTTAGTAAGACCACACCTAGAGTACTGCAACCAGTTTTGTTCACCACACTATAAAAAAGATGTTGAGACTCTAGAAAAAGTGCAGAGAACAGCAGCCAGGATGATTAGGGGACTGGAGACTAAAAATATGAAGAACGGTTGCAGGAACTGGACATGGCTAGTCTGGTGAAGAGAAGGACCAGGGGAGACTTGACAGCAGTGTTCCAATATTTGAGGGGCTACCACAGAGAAGAAGGGGTCAATCTATTTTCTAAAGCACCTGTAGGCCAGACAAGGAATAATGGATGGAAACTGCAGAAGGAGAGATTTAAGAAAATAAGGAGAAATTTTCTGACAATGAGAACAATCAACCAATGGAACAGTTTGCCTTCAGAAGTAGTGGGAGCTTCATCACTTGAGACTTTCAATAAGAGATTGGACTGACATTTGTCAGAAATGGTGTAGGGTCTACTGCTTGGGTGGGGGATTGGATTAGATGACCTACAAGGTCCCTTCCAACTCTGTTAATCTATTCTTGTGTGTGTTTGTGTGTGAGAGAGAAAGGGGAGGAGGGAGAGAGAGAGAGAGATAACATGTGATAATTAATGCAGAAAGATTAATTGTTGGCTATTTTTAATCATTATTATCATTTCTCAGTTCTTCTACTCTACATGTTTGTAAACTTTTCATGCAATCCATGAGTATGATGACACTCATTCGATTATGTCATTGTGTTAGATCTGGGAGAGTGGGCGCAAGGAATGGAGACGAGGCATCGAATAGTGACTTCAACTCTTTATTAGTGACTTCAGAACAGTGCAAAAGGCTAGGGCAACAGCAGTTCCTTTCATAGAGCTGGCTGCTGTTACAACACACAATGGTTTGAGTTTGCCGCGCTGAGAGCATCCAATCAGCAGCGACCCGCTATCAGCTAATCCGATCAGTCAAAACTGACCAATCACGATCCGCTGTCAACGGGCCAATCAGAAGTGCAGGTTACGAGCCTGCCGTGGAAAGAAAACTATTAGAAATTCAGTTGACGAGTTTGCTTAGTTCGTAACATCCCTCCCCCCTAGGTTCCGTCTCAAGGGTGGGGTGATGTATTCTCACAGGTAAGTAGGTCGTTTCACCTGATCTACGTTGCTCCACCAGTCTTTGGCTGGACTCTGGTTCCGGTGGGCTGTTTGTTAGACTCAGCGGTAGCGGTGATCCAACTTCTCCGTTGGGTGACTCGGTGTTGTCATCTCTACTCCCGTCAAGGCTGCTATCTGGATTCTCTGGGATTGCTGATGCCGCCGTGCTGCTACATGGTGAGATGACCATCTGTCCCAGCTCCTCTTCGGAAGGTGAATATTCCAGGCTTGGTTGCACTGATTGTTGAGTTTCGCGTACTGGATCAGGTACTAGTTCATTTTCGGCCTCCTCGATTTCCCTCCCCCCCCACTTTGGAGTTCAGGGCTTGTGAGAGGGGTAGGTGCCAGCCTGGAACATAATTGGTCAATGTGGCGCTTCCACAGTCTCCCATCAGCAGTTTGCATATGGTAGGAATGGGGACCCGTAAGTTGAGTTATGGTAACGTGGACCCACAATGGGTCACCGGTAAGGTTTTTTGCAAAGACCGGGTCGCCTACCTTGAATGTGTGAAACTTGCTACTGGAACCCAGGGGCTTTTCTGGTGTGTAGGCAGGGTGTAGATGGTCAAGACGTGATCGAAGCTTCCGGCCCATCAGGAGTTCGGCTGGGGTTTTGTTTGTGGTGCTGTTTGGAGTAATATGTTGGAGGAGAAGCATCCTGGTTACCTTGTCATGGATGTTCCCTTGTTCTATCTTGTGTAAGGTTTTCTTTATGAACTGGACTATTCGTTCAGCCCTACCATTGGCCGCAGGGTGAGCCAGCGATGTTAAAGTGTGACGTATCCCCCGGTCTGCTAGGTACTGTTCAAATGCCAAGGTGGTGAACTGTGGGCCATTATCTTAAACCAAGATGTCTGGCAAGCTGTGTGTGGCAAATAGTCTGTTTAGTTTTTTAATGACCGCCTCTGTGGTGGTGCTCTTCATTTTGTGGACCTCAAGCCAATTGGAATAGGCATCCACTGTTATGAGAAATGTATGCCCTTTGGTGGGTCCCGCAAAATCAATGTGGATATGGGACCAGGGACCTCGGGGTGCTTCCCATTCAGTTGGTGGTGCTTTTGGTGGAGCTGAGCGTGTTTCCTGGCACTTGTTGCAGGTGGCGACCCAGGTTTCTATTTGCTTATCTATACCTGGCCACCAAGCACAGCTAGTGCCTTCATCTGCACAATGCCCAGATGTCCATCATGCAATAGTTTTAGGACCTTATGCTGTATTCTTTCTGGGATGATGACTCTGTCTCCTCATAACACACATCCTTTTTGGGTGAAAAGTTCTGTCTGCCTGTGTTTGAAGGGCTTGAAGGTGTCATTGAGTTCATTGTCAGGCCAACCCCTTTCTACCCAGCTGAGGACTCGTGCTAAACAAGGGTCCTTTGTTGTTTCTGAGGCAATGTCTTGTGCAGTCAGTGGTGCTGAAGGGAGTGTCTCGGTTTGTAGTACAGCTAGGGTTGGAGCTGGGTCATCTAGGACTTCTGGTAGTGGAGAGCGGCTCAGGGCGTCAGCGTGGGGAATGGTTTTTCCCGGTCGGTGTCGCAGTTGGTAGTCGTATGCAGCTAAAAATTCTGACCAGCGTGTCATTCTTGGCGATAAGATATGGGAAGTTGGTTTATCCCCCGCCAAGATGCCCAGTAATGGTTTGTGATTGGTGATTATAGAAAAGGGCCTTCCATATACGTACTCATGGAATCGTTTGATCGCAGCCACAATAGCGAGAGCCTCTTTATCTAGTTGGCTATAGTTTCTTTCAGTTTTAGATAAAGTTCTGGAAAAAAAATGCAATGGGTGCCTCAGTGCCGTTTGGCAGGATGTGGCTCAGGATGGCTCCTACTTCAAACGGTGAGGTGTCACAGGTGTCGTTTAAGGGTAAAATCTCGTTATATTGTATTAATACAGCATCTGATGTTAAAAGGTCTTTTACTTGCTGAAAAGCTCGCTCTTCTCGATGTCCCCAGACCCAGGACACCTTCTTATCGAGGAGCCTATGTAGGGGTTCAGCAACAGTCGCCTTCTGGGGTAGGAAGATGTTATAAAAGTTAATAAGTCCCAGGAAGGCTTGAAGATCTGTTTTGTTTCGAGGTCTTGGGGTGTTTTTTATTGCAATCAATTTTTTCTCAGTTGGGTGAATTCCCTGTTTGTCAAGAAGGTAACCAAGGAATTCAACCCTCTCAGTACATAGTTGGCACTTGTCCTTCTTGACTTTCAGGCCAGCGTCTTTAAATTTTTGGAGGACCATTCTTAGCCACTTTTCTAGTAGATTTCTAGTGGGGGCAGCTATCAAGACATCATCGAAATATGGCACGACCCCTTTTATGCCTTGTAGCAATCTCTCCATCAAACTCTGGAAGATGTCAGATGCTACGCTCACTCCAAACTGGAGTTTATTACACTTAAATGCACCTCTGTGCGTGACTATAGTTTGGGCCTCTGCGGTCGCAGTATCTATGGGCAGCTGCTGGTATGCCTGGGCTAGGTCCAATTTTGCAAATATTTTCCCACCCCCAAGGGAGTGAAGTAGGTGTTGGACCACCAGCATGGGGTAAGTTCTCTGCTGAAGTGCGTGATTTAGGGTGGCCTTGTAATCCCCACAAATTTTCAAAGATCCATCAGGCTTTATGGGGTTACAATTGGGGTCTCCCATCAGGCCTGGTCAATCGGTTCCAACACACCTTGGGCTTTTAATTTGTCCAATTGTTCATCAATCTTTGGATTGAGTGCAAAAGGCACTCGACGGAGCTTAAGGCGAATGGGCTCAACATCTGGGCAGAGGTTAAATGATATAGGGGATCCCTTGTACTTGCCTAGCTTCTCAGTGAACACTTCCTGGAATTCTTGGATGAGGGCCACTTCCCAGTCATTGCTTTTGGTTTGTTTGATGCCCACCAGTTCAATTCCTAGTGGCGCGAACCACTGCAAGCCTAATAAGCTGGGTTGATCTTTATCGATGACTGTAAGTGGTAGAATTACGGTATGGTCTTTGAAGGAGACTTGGACATGGCTGGAACTGGCAACTGGGATTCTATTCCCTTGGTAGTCCTTTAATATAATTTTCTGAGGGCTGAGATTCTGGCGACGGATGTCAGGGATCAGCTGTTTGAGGGTTTTCCAGGAGACCATTGATAGGGAGGACCCGGAGTCGACTTCCATAATGCATGGATGATTCTCAATGGTGACCTTTACTCAGATCTTTCTTCCATCAAGGTATGAAGCATGGCCGAGGGTGATGGTTTGGTGCACCTCTTCTTGTCTGGTGGAAGTGGCGGGTGCTCGATTTCTGTAGTAGTGGTTCTATTGGTTGCTTGGGCGGTCCCGATTTAGTGGTGCGGTGCCTGTCGTCTGCCGAAAATTATTTTCTCTTCAGTTTGGGCTGGACCCTCGCTTGCCTCTACAGACTTTAGCAATGTGGCCCCTCTTTCCACAGGAACGGCAGAGGGCATCTAGGAATTTGCAGTCTGATCGTGGGTGGTTTCCCCTGCATCCAGCACACTGATTCGATGGCTTACGAATCTGTTGATCTCGCTGGTCGCGGTCTGACCTGAGTCTGTTGACCTCCTCTTCCTCACTTTCTGATAAGGATTCGAGGTCTTCATGGTGGGTGGTCATTGCGTGCCTCTTGGAAAAGGGCGTAGGGTCACTGGCGAGTTGGCGGTGCGGTCCGTTCGCTTGGCACATTTGAGCTGCCGACTTCCTGGTTGCTTCTGCTGCAGTAGCATTGGCGATGACATCCACGAGGGCGATATCCCCCTTTGCCATTATCTTGCTCTGTGTTGTGTGGTATTTTAGACCCAGAACAATTCGATCTCTCATGGCTTCTTCGAGGTTTGCGAAGCCACAGAGCCCTCCCAGGTTTCTGAAGTCTGCGTCAAAGTCTCCAACACTTTCGCTTTCCTGTTGGTCCCTCTGGTAAAACTCATGTCGGCATCGCTGGGGCATGAGTGTTGGCACCGCTGGGGCATAATGGGCCCGGAGGATTGGGGCGAGGTTGTCAAAGTCCATCGTCTTGACTTCAGCTGGTTTTGCAAGTGCCTTTGCCATCTTAAAAATGGAGGGCCCGCAATAGTTCAGGAACACAGCTCGTTTCTTGCCAGGTGTAGCATCCTTCAGGTTGTTGGTCTCCAGGAACATCTGAAACCTGCCCATATACGAGTCCCAGTCTTCGTTAGTTGGGTCAAAGGGAGCGGGTGGTATGGTGCCTCTGGTCATTCTGCCATGATTGGTGCACTCTCAGCCA
Source organism: Hydrophis major (assembly GCA_033807585.1). Classification (NCBI taxonomy): domain Eukaryota; kingdom Metazoa; phylum Chordata; class Lepidosauria; order Squamata; family Elapidae; genus Hydrophis; species Hydrophis major. Next base: position 13,706,275 of record CM066332.1, on the reverse strand, counting down.
CATGCTCTGTTAGCGTTCAATGAGTGTTCATTCAGCTCTCTCGTCTCCGAATCCCATCCTCGTCACCAGTGTTAGATCTGGGAGAGTGAGTGCAAGGAACAGAGACGAGGCATCGAATAGTGACTCCAAATCTTTATTAGTGACTTCAGAACAGAGCAAAAGACTAGGGCAGCAGCAGCTCCTTTTATAGAGCTGGCTGCTGTCACAACACCCAATGGTTTGAGTTTGCCGCGCTGAGAGCATCCAATCAGCAGCGACCTGCTATCAGCCAATCCGATCAGCCAAAACTGACCAATCATGATCCGCTGTCAACGGGCCAATCAGAAGTGCAGGTTACGAGTCTGTCGTGGAAAGAAAACTATTAGAATTGCCAGCTAACGAGTTTGCTTAGTTCGTAACACATTGTATGACAGATCTACATGTTCAGAATTTTTTGAGTATGTCTTGGAGAGATGGATGTTGGACAGTAGGAAACTATTTGGTGGAAAATAATATTCATAAATCCATTGTTACAAAATGGACAGATCCACTTTCTGAACTGGAGAACATTCCAGTGTATCTTTGTTCCTTTTTTAAAAAATGTCTTACAATGTATGAAATTGGTTGTTGTTGAGGAAGAAGAGGGTAATCATGATGTGGAGACTTTTTTCTCCGATTCAATTATGTCTGATTCTCAGAAACTGACTTCATGTGTCCCAGCCATTTTCTTGGCAAAGTTTTTTCAGAAGTGTTTTGCCATTGTTTTCTTCCTACGGCTGAGAGACAGTGACTGGCACAAGGTTAGTACAATGACTGCTAAGATGGAGTTAGAATTTACTCTCTCCCTGTTTCTAGCCTAATGGCTTAACTACTACACCTGACTGGTCTCATGATGAAGATAAACACTATAAACAAAGGACATAGCTAACACTCTTATTTATTATTCCTTAGGTAGGAAATAAATACAACTGGGATCCTCAGAACAACCTCTGAATCACCTAACATCAATGCCTACTAAGTCGTGTTGCTCAGGTCAACATTTTTTTCTCCTTACTTAGTCATTCTGCTTAAAGATTTATAACCCTCGGTCATCAAGTGCTCATTTATTGTTTCAAGATTGCATCTATGATTTTTTGTTCAGAACATGGAGCTGTGCCCCAAGGCATATTTATTACCAAGGCAGCAAACAAGAGATGGAGAGAAAGAGAGAGAGAGAGAGAGAGAGAGAGACTTTTTCTTCCTGGGGTTCTGAAATTATTTTTGATTTAAGTGAGTTAAAAAACAACCTTGTACATATGCAGAATACAGCTTTGCTTTACTTTACCGTAGGATCTGCTTTCTCCTCTGGCAACTGATCAAAGGTAATAACATTAGGAACAATTAATTCTAATCAACTCTAATTAAATTTAAATTTGCATTTATAGAAGTAAATGGAAATTAAAGCAACTTTAAGTTTTAGCCCAGTCTCATCCTCTCTGTTTTGGATTGCCGTTGCATAAATCACCTTCAAAGATCTAAAAGAAAGCATCTACTTGGAAAATAAAAGGAAAAAAAAGGGGGAAAAGCAGGGGCACTTCTGGCCCATATTAAACAGATCTCCTATATTAAACAGATCTCTTTCCTCTGCATAAGCAGAGGAAAGGCTAATATTTTTTTCTTCAGCACTGGTTAAACAAGCAGGCTAAACCTTTTTCTTTTTGTTTGTTTGTTTTTGTTTTTCCACAATCTTGGATTGCAGAACGAACCTCTTAGGTTAGGGCAGAAACCCTTTTTGTGAGTCACTCTTCATGGTGTTTTTGTTTTTGTTTGCAACAGGATTGTTAAAAGTTCCATCCCCCCCAACAAGTTATTAACTATGCTGAAAACTGTCACCCACAATATCACCCACAAGTATACAATAATGGGATCACAGATCATAATAAAATTGTGAAAGATTGGTAATAAAATTGTGAAAGACTGGTAATCTTTTGATTCCTGTCTCTTGTCAGTTTCTCATCTGTCTACTCATTTCTGTAACCCCAAAGGTACTTTTCAAGAGGCAACTGGACTTTGTGCTTTTCCTTTGAAGATGTTTTCCATCTCATCCAAGAAACTTCTTCAGCTCTGAGAGAAGCCTCTTGGTTGAGAAGTGACAAGTCTTCAAAGAAAAAGCAGATTCTTGTTGCTTCTTGAAAAAGCACCTTTGGCACAACCAGGACCTGGATGATTGAGAATCTCCATTGTCATTTCAGTTATATGGCCCAAACCTGTGTCCTTGAGAATATTTATCACATATATCGTTCAGCAGAGAAGGTCTTCTGAACCCCACCAACAGGCATTTGTAAATGTCAATCATATCTCTAATTTCCATCACACAGATAAGGAAATATAGGGCACTATGTGTGATTTGAGACATAAGGGAATGCCATATCTCATTAACAGTGCTTTCTTAATGAAATGAATCTACAGAGTCTTTGTTAGTTACACAGAGACATGCTTTGGTGGCATTCTGATCCTTGGATGCAAGGTCACATAAATACTATAGAAAATCAGAATAGATATAAACTGCTCATGATTATCAGATGCAAGGTCCAATAAATGCTATAGATAATGTAGAAATCAGAATAAATATATAATCGTTGCATTGTGACCATATTCTTTACAATATAATGATTGCAAGCCCTATTTACACATCCTTCTCATTTCATCAGTCTGCAAATAGAAGAAGGCTATTTCTATTATTTGAAGATGGGATATAAAAGAATGTATATCCTGCACTCATAGATTAATACTAAGATATTTGGCTGAATGAATGCCTGCTGTTAATCATAGGAAAACAGTTATTTTCCTTCATTTTATTCTCTGCTTACCCAGCAACCTATATGTTTTTCAGTGTGGACATGGTGGAAAAAAGGATGGCTTGCAAGGGTAGAAAAATACAGAGAGCTATAATGAATATCATTGGTGTAAACTATGTTTCTTTTCTTTTACCTTATGCCTCTGACTTATTATTTCTCACTATTTTTCCATGCTCTGCATAATGCTGCTAATCCCAGAAGGGAATAGCATGTGTCTTGCATATATGGAAACAAACCTGAGTGATAAAATCTATATTATAAAAATGGGTTTATTTATTTGCATAATCTAGTGTACAAAAATAGAAAATGATGACTATTAGACTAATTAGACTATTTCAGTTTAATTAGGTTGCTTTTTCCATTATGTCTTCTATTTTGCAACTTTCCCTGTTGTAGCTCATGGCTTCAGCATGAGCTTTTCTATCAGATTACTGTAAACCTTTTCTATCAGATTACTGTACCTCCTTTTTGTAAATCATTTAAATATATATTTCCTGACGAAAACATCATGAACTTTTGAAAGCTTATCCTCATTGTTGTATTTATTTATGTGGCACACTGCCGAATTTATTTATTTGTTAAAATGTTCTTGTTATTCTGATGTACTTGACACTCCATACAGATTAAATAAACAATTGAATAAAATTATGGATATTAAATAACAGATCAGCAAATCCTAACAAAAAATATATGGGCAAAATAAGCTATTGCAGTTGCCCAATCCTACACAAATACAACCCAGAAAAATATGGTGATTAGTTAGGAGCTATGAAACAGTATAGTGCTTATCAGCAAGTCCCATTATTGATCAATATCCAGGCTTAGAAACAGATTTACAGTTCACCTCTATTTAACCTATGGCATATAACAGGAGGGATTTTTTTTCCCCTTTACAAAATAGGCAGGCAGGCAACTTGACATGAAGTTAGATATATTTTCAAGTTTAACAGGTAGCTGAAAATCAGATTACAATCCAGAGCCTTAAAGAATAAAAATACAAAGGGACATTAAAGGGACAATAAAAATACCAATTGGACATTCTTTGTTTTCCTGGAAAGATGTTTCACTTCTCATCCAAGAAGCTTTTTCAGTTCTGCCTGAATGGCAGAGAATGGAAGGATTTACAGTATATTCTTTGCAGTCATCTGGTCATTAGCACTCTTTCTGGGAGTCATTGAGGCCACTTGGAGGTTTATCTGTGCCCTCAGGATCGCCTGAATAGTGCAACTGGGGATGGAGTCTTCTTGGAACTGCTGAAAGGACTGTGCTGTAAATAGGTCTCTTTCTGTTGGGACAACCATGACCTGGATTGCTGAGAAAAAAAAAAAAAAAGTTAAAAAGAGAGAGGGGGGTTGCTGCTCTTTTTTTTTTTTTTTAAATAACAAATTTTATTAATTTTACAAAAACAATACACAAATAATCCAGGCATAACAATTTGAAAATTCTTTTTTTAAAAATAATAATAATAATAATAATTAAAGAAGAAAGCCAATAGAACATACGAAATAATTCCAAATTGTAATATCAATATTTATATCATCTATTTAACTTCATATCTTATCCCGACTTCTCCTTTTCATTCTAGTTATCCAAATTATGTTTCTTGCTTATTAAAATTTTATTGCCTTTCATAAACATACAAAACACAGAACATAGAAAAAAAAAAAAAAAGGTAAAACATCTTTTCTGAAGGCTGCTTGATCCCGGGTTGAAACTCTTCACACAGACACAAATTCAAACATCATATTCACTTTATATATCCTTCCATATCTTATTATCATTTTCAATATCATTCTTTGTCTGTTCTATTTCCAACTATCCATTCATCTTTTTTCTTTTAATATACTTCTCCTATACACTGATTGGAGCGACGCCTTTAACTCATTACCCTAACTTAAAAGTACTTCATATAACACTTAATTTATCTTGGGATTCTGTTTACCTTTTTTATAAAATTTATTTACACAATAAATTTTATAAAAAAGGTAAAGACCCAGCAATAACTAAATAAAATCCTATATAAGCACTATCCATATCATTTTTTTTAAAAAAAAAACTAATCGTATATATTAATACTCATTTATATCTTAAGCATTTTACTCTAAATACACATATAAAGACCCAATCTTATGTACCTTCCAGAATCCCTTTTTTTTTTCAATTAGATTCACCCATTTTCTCTAAATAAACTTTTTTTTCTTTAAATCTTGCTTCCCACCATTAAGGCTTCTCCTCTTCCCCTTTCTCTCTTGCTTATTCTTCTCCTTGCCCTTTTTACCCCTTTGTCTCTCCTCCTCCCTTTTCTTACTCCCTTTCCATTGTTTTCTAACCTTGCATCCACCTTTCCTGTCATTTTTCTCTTTTTTGGTTGTTTTTTCAAACCTTAAAATCCCCTTTTTCTTATCCTCTTTCTCCTCCTCCCCAGAAAAAAACCATTGTTCATCAAAGATGGCTTCTTCTTCCTCTTCTTCTTTGTCCCAGTCGTTCTGCTGCATAGTCAACTTTTCATAAGTGCATAACGCCATTTCTAAAAATTGAAATAAAGTGCCCAAAGTATCTTTTCCATCTTGTTCTTCCTTTTTATATTTTTGATATTCAGTTTTTAATTCATCCACAAGTGATGCCATCATAAAAAGAGAAACTTTTCTCAAAACAACCACCCAAGTATTTTTAATCAAGAATAATTCAAAAAAGATTCCAAAAGTTAATGCTTTTTTTTCCTTCTTCTACTTCTCTTCTGGGGTTACTGTTTAATCAAAGAGGTCAAATTACCATATATCTTTCTTTAGAATTCTAGGCAATCTCCTTCTTTTTCAACTTCTGCTCCATTTTTTTTCCTCTCCCTTCCCACTTGCAACAACAATTTTTAAATGATCAGAAATTCATACCTCCAATAAGGGTTTTCTGATTTCTTAAATTATTAAGTCCAATGTCCAAAGAGTCTTTTGTTCCTTGGCTTTAACTTTCAAAATAATTCACCTTCAATGCCCAAATAAATTTCAAATCTTCATCTGCTGTTTCTATGGGATGGGAGAGTGTAGAAAAAAAAAAAAATCCCTTTAACAGCTTTCTCCATTGCTTTCTTCTTAGGGATACAATGTATCCTCCAGCAATTCAAACAATTCAGTTCCAGAGAGTTTGAGAGATGTTGATTGACCCGGCTCAGCCAGCACTTTCACTTTTCCTGCTTCCTCCAGCACAATCTTACCCGGTTGCAGGCTTCTTCATGGCGGCCATTACTGACCACCGCTCCACCACCTCAGGAAAAAGGGATTTTTCCGGACGAGGAGGGGGTCTGCGACACCCCCAACCCCCTGTCCGGCTCCCCTCTCTCTTCGGCTGCCTCTACAGGGCAGCCATATCCCCTGGATCCATTTGGATCGGGGGCACCTCGGCAGCAAGCACAGCAGGAATCATGGACGGTCATGAATTCCTGCTGCCCCGAAGCCACGCGGAACCAGAAAAATGGGGGTTGCTGTTCTTATATAGATCCAATTCAAAGAATGATTCGTATAAAGTTTCTACCACAGAATGCCTTTTAGGGCAATAATATGACATTCATTTTGTCCTGTAGAATGATGAAGCTGAAATTACCCACTCCCTAACTATAGGGAGATATAGAAATGAATTAAATTTTAATGTATGCATTACTGAAAATAAGTCCCTCTCTTGATGTGTCACTCAACTATATGGGTGGGTCCAGCATTATTAACATGTTATCACTAACATCTCACTCTGACTTCCTGTTATATACTGCATCCTGTCTTTTGCTGACCATAACTTTAGGAGCAATGGAAGACATTTAATACAGCTGCTCTTCTGTAGAGTCTCCTGTCAAATTCAGTGATATATCACAACTTCTGGACATAATTAAAAGTGTGTCATTGTAGTAGCGGTTGTTGGAATAAAAAATGAAGCCCTGAGAAAACCTGAGAAGAAAATAAAAGGAGGAAGGGAGATTCATTGCAAGGGAAATGGCCTTCTTCAATGGTAAACAATAATGTGTCTTATTCAAGGGACTTTGGACATGTTTGGTCCTTGGAGTATCAGTTAAATCTGTACAATTTCTTCAGAATATAGAATAACAGAGATGGAAGGGACCTTTGGAGTCTTTTAGTCCAATCCCCTGCTCAGGCAGGAGTCTTTATACCATTCCAGACTGGCTATCCAATCTTTTCTTAAAGACCTCCAGTGATGGATCACTCACAACTTCTGAAGGTAAGCCGTTCCACTGGTTAGTTGTTTTCACTGTTAGGAAATTTCTCTTTAGTTCTAGGTTGCTTCTCTCCTTAATTAGTTTCCATCCATTGGTTCTTGTCTTGCCTTCTGGTGCTTTGAAAAATAGGATGACCTCCTCTTTTTTTGGCGACAGCCCTTCAACATCACTATTCTTCATTTTAATCAAGATCAGCAAGGCCTATGCAGACACATTATATATATACATACTTACAAATTCAGTCTGTCAAGGTCTGTAATCCAGACAACCCCATTTTAGCCTACATTCCTGCACAAAATGTGCAACCTGCTAAGCCATCACAAAGAGATCTTCTGCCATAAAGATCTCTGTACAGAGTAACACCTTCATGGAAGACGTTTTCATTGTCTGGTTAAGTTGTTCCTTGAACTTTGATAGAATACAGTGCTCTTCTGATTATTTCAGCTTCTGGCTCAACTAACTATCCTTCTGGATATTTCTCTGGCCGCTTTGGGGAATTGGAACTTGGACCATGCTTTATCAATTCCAAACTCCCACCTTAACCTAGCTGTTCAGTACACAATCCTGATGAATTTGTTTCAGCTTCTGAGCAGGAAATATGTCCGTCACGACTGGTGGAATGGATCATTGGGTGACTTGCATCACATAAGAAAGGAGACATGAAATTAAGTTCTAAATCAACTGGATGCACTTTATCAAGTTAATTTCTCAAATCTCACAGTCTGCAACTGGACCTGTGGGTTCCTCTAAACTTTGCATGGTGGATATTGTTTTGTTTTGCTTTTGAAAAACCAAAATATTTCTTTACACATTCATACAAGGCAGCAAAATATTCAGCCTAGTTTTAAATGCAGGGGAAAGTGGCACCCAGCTGCTGGTGTGCCATGTGGAAACTATGATAAACTACTCCTAGGGTTCATTTTATGTATGGAAGTTGATGTATACTGGGAAGGACCTATGAATAACATGGCTTGTTTCCGCATACCGGTTTCCTCATATGAAATTTGCGAAGCTCAATAATACACTTCAAAATATATGGGCGCACTAAGTCAGCATGCAAAATAACAATAATAAGTTGTACTTCAAACTGCTGTATTCTCTCTCTCTCTCTCTCTCTCTCTCTCTCTCATGTGTGGGTGTCAGAGGTGGTAATTCAGCAGGTTCTGACCAGTTCTGCAGAATTTTTGAGTAGTTCAGAGAACCGGCAAACACCACCTCTGACTGGAGATTTTACAGTATCCTTCCCCTGCCAGACCCACCAAGCCATGCCCACAGAACTGGTAGTAAAAGATTTTGAATACCTACCACTGGTGTGTGTGAATATAGGTACTCTGCCTTACACAAAAAGAACAGGGACTTATTTAAGCATATCAACATCTCTCTACCCAGTTCTTAAAAAATAAAAATTCCCTCTCTTTCCAGAGCAGAGGAATGTGAAAATTATAGTATTAATACTTTCTGTCAAGCAGTCCTATAAACCCTATTGCTGAGGAATCCTGGGTTCATAATCAGCACATGTTTAATCAAGTTGTTCCATTTCCCAAGGAAATTTTATCTCCAACAGGAGCATTGGGAGTCCTCAATTAACCCTATGTATTCTCATATTTCAGTTCCTAGGATTCATAAGGGTGGTGACACATACCCATATATAGAAAGAAAAAAACACTGTTTTCAACAACACTACATTGCTTATTCCAGAGTGACTTGCAATAAGGTTGGGGTCATATTGTTGGCTATGGCAGTATTTAGAATAATTTGGACAGGAAAATAATGCAATTAGCTGACTTTGATGTGAGGTAGAATGACTTTTTTGGGGTGAGGGCAGAAAATTGATTTTTTGTTTTTGTTTTTAAACCATGCTATGTTACTTGTACTATGCTATGGTTTGTCCTTTGTTCAGAAAGCACATTTTCTTATGGAAAATGTTAAGTACTGAGCGTGGGCGCGAAGGATGGAGATGAGCCGTAAAATAGTGAACTTCAAAATTCTTTATTAACATGGTGTGACAGCTCAGCTCAATGGCTGTAATGGGCCTCCTTATATAGGCAACTTATTAACTATTCAACCAATGAAAACTTGGGAGTGCTAGCTCCGTTAACCAATGGGAGAGCTCGTTAATGGCCAATCAGATTCACCTGAACAGACCAATCTGATGTCGCCATTAACGGCCAATCAGAAGTGCAGGGCCAGAACCCTGCACTTCATTTCAACCTCTTGATAACTTTATTAACACATTTATTCATTCACAACACCCCTTCCCCCTGGGTTCCATTTACGGGGTGCGGTTACGTAGTCCTTGAGGTAGGCCGGTTGTTTTGTTAGTCTATTTGATTTTCGTATTGCACCCAGTATTTGGCTGCAATCTTGTTGAAGTAGGACATTATCTGGTGAAAGGGGTGCCTCTAACTCTGAGTTTGAATTTTCGTTGTCCACAACATCTTCGGTATCACCATGAGGCGAACTCACTCCCATCCCCAATTCTTCTTCACATGTTTCCGTTCCATCGTCATTTCTATCATTAAAACTTTCTGCTATTCCAAGTTCATCTTCCTCCATATCTCCTCCCCCCTCAGTTTGGATATCAGGGGACTCGGAGATTCCTGACTATAGCCTTGATCGTAGCTGATCAATGTGGCGCTTCCATAGTCTATTATCGCGACACTCCACGAGGTATGATCTGGGGCCGGTTACTCAGACCACAGTCGCCTCGACCCACAACGGATCGCCCAACAAGTTTTTAGCAAATACTAAATCGCCTACCTGGAAGGTATGGCATCACCCGCTGGATCCGTGTGGTTTCTCAGGTTTGTACGATGGGTGTAGTCGGTCGAGGTGGGAACAGAGCTTCCGCCCCATTAGCAATTCGGCAGGAGTTTTGTTGGTGACGCTTTGCAGAGTGATATGCTGCAGGAGGAGTATCCGGTTTATTTTTTTTTCAATATTGTCATAGTCCATTTTGTGTAGTGTTTTCTTGACGAATTGTACCATGCGCTCGGCCCTTCCATTGGCCACAGGATGCGCCGGTGAAGTCAGCGCATGACGAATACCACAGTCCGCCAGGTACTGCTCAAAGGACAATGCGGTAAATTGGGGTTCGTTATTGGATACCAGAACGTCTGGTAATCCATGTGTTGTAAATAGTCTGTCTAGTTTCTTGATGACCGTTTCAGTTGTTGTATTCCTCATTTTGTAGATTTTGAGACAGTTCAAGTAGGCATCTTCTATTAGCAAGAATGTGTGGCCTTTGGTAGGTCCTGCAAAGTCCAGATGAATATGGGACCAGGGCCCCCGCGGTGTTTCCCATTCAGTTGGGGTCACTTTCGGTGCGGCGTTGCTTACTTCCTGGCATTTGTGACAAGCTTTGACCCACGTCTCGATTTGCTTGTCGATGCCCGGCCACCATGCGTAGCTACGTGTGAGGGCTTTAATGCGCACGATGCTGGGGTGGCCATCGTGCAAGGTTCTTAGTACCGCTCATTGTAGCCGCTCTGGGACAATGACTCTATTTCCCCAGATAATGCAGCCTTTCTGTGAGAACAATTCCATTTGTCGACTCTTGAATGGGGCATAGTCATCAGGTATCTGGTCCAATGGCCATCCACACTCAACCCAACTGAGAACTCGTGCTAAAGTGGGGTCGCGTTTCGTTTCCATCGCGATATCTCGGGCTGTTAATGGTGGTGTCCAAAGTGTCTCGATCTGCAACGTTGTTACCGTAGGCGCGGGGTCATCCATGGTCTTTGGAAGCAGTGCTCAGCTCAGTGCGTCAGCATAGGGAATGGCCTTCTCCGGGTGGTGTTGCAGCCGATAATTATAAGCAGCCAAGAATTCTGACCAGCGAGTCATTCTGGGGAATAATATATAGGGGGTTGGGTTATCTCTCGCTATTCTTCCCAGCAAAGGTTTGTGGTCAGTCACTATAGTAAAGGGTCGGCCGTACACATACTCATGAAATCTCTTGACAGCAAACACAATGGCAAGGGCTTCTTTATCAATCTGACTACAATTGCGTTCCGTTTTTGAAAGCGTCTTGGAAAAATAACCAACAGGGGCTTCGCTACCGTTTGGCAAAACATGGCTCAAAATGGTGCCTACTCCGAAAGGCGATGCATCATACGTGATCGTTAATGGCAAAGTCTCATTGTACTGCATTAGTACAGCGTCAGAAGTCAATAAACTTTTTACATTTCGAAACGCCTGCTCTTCTCTATGTCCCCATACCCAGATTGCTTTCTTGTCCAGTAAACAATGTAGGGGTTCGGCTATGGTTGCTTTGTGCGGCAGGAAAACGTTGTAAAAATTGATAAGGCCTAGAAACGCCTGGAGGTCGGCCTTATTTCGGGGTCTTGGGCCGTTATTGATTGCCCTCAACTTGCTATTGGTAGGATGAATACCATGACTGTCAATCAAATATCCTAAGAATTTGACACGATCAGTGCATAGTTTACACTTGTTTTTCTTAACCTTAAGCTCTGCGTCTTTGAATTTCTGGAGAACCGATCTCAGGCACTCTCGTAAAATTTTCGGGGTAGGTGCAGCAATTAACAGATCATCAAAGTATGGAACAATGCCTTTGATTCTTTGTAATAGTCTTTCCATCAAACTTTGAAAGATTCCAGGGGCTACGCCCACTCCGAATTGGAGCCGGGTACATTTAAAGGCACCTCGGTGCGTAAGAATTGTCTGTGACTCTGCCGTTTTTCTGTCTACAGGCAGTTGTTGGTATGCCTGGGCTAAGTCTAGTTTAGTGAAGACCTTTCTGCCCCCCAGGGAATGGAGGAGGTGCTGTACCACTGGTACCGGATATGCATTTTGTTGAAGGGTGTGGTTCAGGGTGGCTCGGTAGTCCCCACAAATTCTTTTCGAACCATCCGGCTTAATGGGTGTAACGATTGGGGTCTCCCAGGGAGAGTGATCAGTTGGCTCTAACACACCCTGGGCTGTCAATTTATCAAGCTGCTCATCGATTTTTGGTTTAAGGGCAAATGGCACTCGACGAGGCTTAAGGTGGATGGGAGCTATTTTGGGATTGAGGTTAAATGATATCGGGGTCCCCTTGTACTCACCTAGTTTTTCTGCAAAGACGTCCTTGAATTCTTGGACGAGGTCCTCTTCCCAGTTACTGCTACCGATTCGGTGAATTCCTGCCACCTCAATTCCAAGTGGAGTGAACCATTGGAGGCCTAGCAGACTAGGCCGGTCCTTGTCAATCACAGTCAGGGGTAGGAATGCTGTACGGTTCTTGAACGATACCCCGGACTCGACTGGATCCTATGACTGGAATCCGATTTCCTTGATAGTCTTTGAGTATGAGTCTTTGGAATCGGAGATCTTGTCGCCAGATGGTAGGGATGAGTTGCTTGAGGGTCTTCCATGAAACCATCGAGAGAGACGATCCTGAGTCAACTTCCATCAGGCAGGGCTGGTTTTCGATAGCCACTTTCACTTGGATCTTCTTGGCATCCAAAGAAGAGGTATGACCAATCATGATAATTTGGTGAGCCTCTTCTCGCTTCGTGGGGTGGTTTATGGTTTTGTTTCTGTAGGAGTGGTTGTTCCATTGGTGGTTCACTGGTTCTCGCCTTACAAGGCGGCTTCCTGTTGGTTGGCGATAGTTAGCCCCCCTCGAGGGCTGGCTGGGTCTTATTTGGCTTCTAGAGACCCATCCGATATGGCCTCATTTCCCACACACATGGCAGAGCGCGTTGAGGAATTTGCATTCTGATCGGGGGTGGCTTGCCTCACAACCAGCGCATTGATATTGAGATTTCTGCCGTTGGTCCCATTCGGACCTTAGTCGATGGACCTCAGTCGATGGACCTCTTCTTTGTCGCTGTCTGCGACGAAGAGAGGTCCTCGTGGTGGGCCGTTATGAGCTGCCCTTCTGACTGAGATGAAATTTCGCAGGTCGGTTGGTTAACCGGGACGCGGTTGCAGCGCATTCGGGTAGCCGACTTCCTGGTTGCTTCTGCTGCAGTAGCCTCAGCGATAGCATCGGCAAGGCTGATGTCTCCTTTCACCATCAACTTGCTTTGGATGTGTGGTGCATCCAATCCCAGAACTATTCTGTCTCTTAAGGCTTCTTCGAGATCAGCAAACCCACATAGGCCTCCCAAATTCCGCGATCCGCTGTGAAATCGGCAACACTTTCGCCCTTCTGTTGATTCCTTCTGTTGACTCCTTTGATAAAATTCATGCCTTCTGACGAGCGTTGGAATGACTGGCGTGTAGTGGGCTCTCAGTAGAGGTTCGAGGACGTCCCAGTCCATAGACTTCACTTCTGCTGGTTTCCTTAGTGCCTTGGCCATCTTGAATACGGCCAGCCCGCAATGCGTTTGGAATACCGCCCATTTCTTTCCAGTAGTGGCATCCTTCAAATTGTTGGTTTCCAAGAACATTTGGAAATGATCCATATCAGAGTCCCAGTCTTCTTGTGCTGGGTCGAATGGAGCAGGTGGTATGACGCCGGTGGACATGGTTCCGCCATTGTGCGTTCGGTCACGTGCTCAGTTATCAATATTCGTTGTTCAGTCAGCTCTGATGTCTCCACATCCCACCTTCGTCGCCAGTGTTAAGTAATTAGCGTGGGCGCGAAGGATGGAGACGAGCCGGTAAAATAGTGAACTTCAAAACTCTTTATTAACATGGTGTGACAGCTCAACTCAATGGCTGTAATGGGCCTCCTTATATAGGCAACTTATTAACTATTCAACCAATGAAAACTTGGGAGCGCTAGCTCCATTAACCAATGGGAGAGGCTCGTTAATGGTCAATCAGATTCACCTGAATGGACCAATCTGATGTCGCCATTTACGGCCAATCAGAAGTGCAGGGCCAGAACCCTGCACTTGACTTCAAGCTCTTAATAACTTTATTAACACATTTATTCATTCACAGCAGAAAACATGATTAAAATACCTTGGGGCCTCCGGGAGGGAGGAAGGGAGGGAGGAAGGGAGGGAAGGAAATGAATTGAAGGAAGGAAAGGAATGGAATGGAAGGGAGGGAAGGAGGGCTTCATATTCATAATTATATTTTTACATGAAAATAGCCTAAGCACTATTACCTACATTATCATTCGTTTGTGATAAGGTCTTCTGCCTTGAGCAGGGAGTGGGAGTTGAAGAATTTTGAGGTTCCTTCCAAGTCTATGATTCTATGTTCTAACTTAGCATCAATATTGAAGACTTATTGTGAGAATATGATAAAAAATAAAACAACAGACTGTGATAATCAGAATCCGTAGAAGGCTTTAATATAAGATATTGCAATACTGGCCCCCAACTCCAAGCAACAATTTAGGAGAAAGGAGATACCCCCTTCCAGTAAATACAGCCTTATATAGGATTATCACAGTTAAAATAATTACATAATACTTCCTGTTTTTCACACATATACATTATAGAGATTCTCATAAGAAAGTATTGGGTGTTTTTCCATAACTCCTCCCATGCATCCATGAAAATCCCCTAACTTTTCTCATCTTCATCATTATCATCAGATTTCCTGTTTTTCACTCAAAAGATTACACAAAAGATCATTATCAACCCTATAATGTCAAGGCGACCTCTTATGGATCTCAAACCAAGGCAAAGACATAATATTTTGCAATTCTACAGAACTTTAGCAGAATAACAAGTTAATAACAAGTTATATAAATGTTCAGATCTCTACAAAGTCAGATTAAGAACAAATATGGAATCTATCTGGTACTTTATATTCTTAGGTGTATAAGGTAAATTTTCACATATAACACTTATCATAGATGTTTTATGCTTTTTTGTTAGATCAATTAACCCAGAAGAACTCCACTTTTCTCATAACTGTGTGGGAAATAATTTCATCTTATAACAATTCATTTTACCCATTCTGTATAAGTTTTTATTGAGATCTAAGTTATTGACCCAGATTTCTCAACTGACAACCATTTTTCTTGTACGAGTTAATTCAGAAATGCATTTTCTTTTGTTGTAATGTTGTCTTATTTTCCAAAGTTGTATACAATTGTATACATACTGGGTTTTTCTTAAGGAAAAGTGGTCCAAGTGACCCAGATTTCTTACTCAACAATAACAAATGTAATAATAGAGTAAACTTGGGCTAAATGCAATTTTCAAAAGGCTTTTGAATGTTTTCCCAAACATCCACCACTATGGAAAAATAATCATAATTACTGGGTGAGTTTATTACTTATTTATTTCTTTATTTATTGAGTTGACCCTCCTTGCAATTTGGCTTTTGTGGGTGGTGGTTGGGGAATTAAATACTGACATCACATAAAGAGATGAAATGGATAAACATTTGTGCTAAACAAGTTCTACCTTTACTTTTGTGAATTAACTTATAGAATGTGATTAAAAGAAAACCTTTTTTTTTTCTTTTATGTCCTCTGCCTAATACAAGTGCCCTTAATTGCTTTATTTTATAAGGTTATAATTATATCTCTTTTTGTACCCCAGCCATTTCATTCCATAATGGACATTTTCATCCCATCATCCATTATTATTATTTTTAATGTAAGTTCTATTTAGGTATAATACAACAATTAAATGCACAGGCCAAATTTTGCCCTTTCAAGTTTCCAATAAGTTGCTGGTAGTTTGCTCCAATTTAAGTACTTTGTTAAAAAAAAAAAAATCAACATGGGAGGAAAATATGAAACCAAAAGATCAATGTCCAATTGAATTATGATTGAGGATTCCTAGTAAAAAAAAAAAAAAAAACTTTATTACTAAGACAAAGATATTTTAAGCTTCAGTTCCAAAATGCCTGTTGTAGCAAACCCAGCCTGGAATCCAAGAAAAAGTGTTTATTGGTGAATTCATTACCTCTGGAAAGAAGTCAGTGCTACCCATTCACAGTTGTGTCAGCCTCACTGCAGTGACACATGAAGCTGGGGTTGGTTTATAAATTCAACAGAGTTCATTCCAAGCTTCTGAAAGTATAAAATTAATTTTGGCACTTTACTCCTTGGTGAGGTCACCATATTGGATGTTCTTCCAGTGTGGAAACTCATTGGGAGCCAAAAACAAAGAAACATCGTGTTTGCACATTGTATAATAAACCTTCCTTCCTCCTGGATTAGTTTATTACATGTGCAATAGATTTTAAAAGGTGGAAACGTTGAAAATATCATCTCCTATTACAGAACAAGTGATCTTTTCTTTTTCTTGTAATAATATCCTGTCAAAAAAAGACACCTGGTCTGGTGTATCATACTTTCTAAGCCACCTGCGGTTAAACAACAACAACAACAATATGCCTGCAAGTGTTACAACTGTTCTGTCCTTAATTTACATACTCGAAATCCCCACGCTTTGATTGGCTAAAGCGCGGGGATTTCTGATTGGCCAGGCGAGCCGCGCCGATTGGCCCGTTTGAAGTCTCCCGCGATTGGCTCACTCCAAGAGCGGGAGACTTGAATCGCTGCCATTGGCCGCGGCCGCCGCAGCAAAAAGGATAAAAGCCGCGGGCTTTTTCCTTTTCGCCGGTTCGGTTCACAACTGTTAAATAAAGAGCTTGAAACATAGTCACCGACTCCTGGCGTCTTTTTGCGGACACGACACTGGCGACGAGGATGGGATCCCGACCCTGAACCGAACCCCGTGTCCAACAAGAGCCAGTTTCAGCACCGAAATGGCGAAAATCGCACCGCCCGCCCCCTTCAACCCCGCCACCGAGGACTGGGAATCGTTCTCAGACCGTTTCCGCATGTACCTCGAGTGCACCGGAATGAAGGACGCCCCGGGCCCGCTAAAACGCGCCGTTTTCCTCACCCATTGCGGAACCGAAGTTTTCCAGATGGCCAAAGCATTGGCCAAGCCGGCCGACGCAACCGCCATGGACTGGGACGTCCTCGAACCTATCCTGCGGCGCCATTACGCCCCCGAGGTCCCCATCCTGATCCGGCGCAACGAATTTTACCGGCGGGACCAGAAACCGGGCGAAAAACTGAGCGATTTCGTCGCCGAGCTGCGGCGCCTAGGAGGACTCTGCGAATTTGAAAGTCTGAACAGCCTCCTAAGAGACCGATTCGTACTCGGCCTATGGGACCCTGCACTCCAGAGCCGGCTTATGGCTAAGGGCGACATCAGCCTAGCAGACGCCCTCACCGCAGCCGCAGCCGCAGAAGCAACTCGCACTTCCGCTGACAGCATGCGAAAACCAGACGCGAAGGGTGGAAACAACAACCCGGCAAGGTCGGCCGACCCAAAAAATGAATCAACCGCACACTACGGAGAATTCCAGTCTGCATCCAGCACGTCAGAAGACGAGGAGGACATACATCGCGTGCAGACGGGGCGCGGCGACCAACGGAACCGAAGAGGTCGTAGGTCGAGGACCAACTGTGTCGGGTGCGGCGGCGACCACCCCAGATCAGAATGCCGATTTTTTGACTCTATCTGTAGGCATTGTGAAAAAAGGGGACACATCGCTCGGGTTTGCCGCCAAAAGAAGACTCGCAGTCCACCCAGATGGGACCAACACGATCGTAAGAGGGAAAGCCCACCGCCCAGGACCAGAGATCGCCATTCGGACGGCCGGTGGGACCGAATCCAGCGACCCTCAAGAGGCGGCGACAGTCGGCGCAAGGAAGAAACCCACCAGACGGTAACCATCGGCCACACCATCTCCGATGGCGCCAGAAAGGTACACGTAGAAGTCCATATTGAAGGCCAACCATGCAAGATGGAGGTGGACTCCGGGTCCTACCTCTTCATGATTGCATGGCACGAGATAAAACGGTTAGTGCCCACCCTCCATAAGAGGAACATAAACGCCCAAAGACTTATTATAAAAGACTACCAGGGAAACCGCGTCCCGGTAGTGGGCACCAAGAACTTTAATGTGACTTATAAGGGCCGCACCGAACAACTCCCACTCACAATCGTCAATCGCGACCGCCCAAGCCTGCTGGGCTTACAATGGTTCGCCCCGCTCGACATCGCGCTAACAGGAGTCAACCACGTTGCCGACGACGGCTGGGAACAGCGGCTAGCCCAGGAGTTCCGGGAGGTCTTCGACGGAAGCCTGGGCAAGTACCAGGGGCCCCTTATCTCATTTGACCTAGACCCTCGGGTTCCCCCCAAGCGACTAAAACCTAGGCGGGTACCATTTGCCCTAAAACTTAAGATTGACGAGCAGATTGACAAGCTCGTCAAACAAGGGGTGCTGCAGCCGATAGACCATGCCCGATGGGAGACCCCTATAGTGACCCCGGTCAAGCCAGACGGGTCCGTGAGAATTTGTGGGGACTATAAGGCCACCCTAAATGGCGTGCTGCAACAAAGCGCCTACCCCGTCCCAATCGTGCAACACCTACTGCATTCACTGGGAGGGGGCAGGGTCTTTGCCAAGCTCGATCTCACCCAGGCATACCAACAGTTGCCGGTCGACGAAAAAACAGCGGAAGACCAGACCATCGTTACCCATCGGGGGGCCTTCAAGTGCAACCGACTCCAGTTCGGAGTCAGCGTGGCACCAGGCATCTTTCAGAGCCTGATGGAACGTTTGCTGCAGGGCATCAAGGGGGTGGTGCCCTATTTCGATGACGTATTAGTGGCGGCGCCAAACGAAGCCGAATTAGAAAACCGACTCAGAGAGGTCTTAACAAAATTTAAAGTAACGGGACTTAAAGTAAAACGGGAAAAATGCCAACTGTGCACGGAGCGAGTGGAATTCTTGGGCTACCTTCTAGACCAGCATGGCATTCACCCTACAATTAAAAAAGTGAAAGCTATCAAAGAGGCCCCCACCCCTAGGTCTAAGACTGAATTACAGGCTTTCTTGGGGTTGCTGAACTTTTATAATGTTTTCCTACCCCAAAAGGCAACGGCGGCGGAGCCTTTGCATAGGCTCCTGGATAAGGCGGCAACCTGGACTTGGGGGAGACGGGAGCAAGCCGCCTTCCAAAAAACCAAAGACCTCCTCACCTCCGACGCCGTCCTGATCCAATTCAGCGAAACCTTGCCCCTGGCCGTCACTTGCGACGCATCACCTTTCGGCGTCGGCGCTGTCCTCAGCCATACCCTCCCTGACAAAAGAGAAGCACCCATTGCGTTCTTTTCCAGGACTCTAACCAAACCGGAGCGGAACTATAGCCAGCTGGACAAAGAAGCCTTGGCTATAGTTGCCGCCGTTAAACGGTTCCACGAATACCTTTACGGCCGCCCTTTTATCATTGTGACAGACCATAAGCCGTTGCTGGGCATCCTTGCAGGAAATCGAGCCACCCCGAACATTTTGTCGCCCCGGATGACAAGGTGGTCTGAGTTCCTGGCAGCCTACAGCTACAAACTGATACACAAGCCGGGTAAGAAAATTTCGCACGCGAACGCTTTAAGCCGCTCGCCTTTACCAGACTCTGATCCTGACCCAGCACCAACGACAAACACCCTTAACATCGAAAACCTGCCCAACCTACCCATTACCGCGTCAGACATTGCCCGGGAAACTATTAAAGACAGGCGTCTGGCGCGGATTTTACATTGGGTGGAAAAAGGTTGGCCTGAAAGGGACAATGACAAATCCGTTAAGACATTCAGAAACCGCCAGACCGAACTCTCGCTACTTAAGGGGTGTATCTTATGGGGTGACAGGGTGGTCATCCCGGACAGACTGCAGGGGAAGGTTTTAGAGATGTTGCATGAGGGGCACCCTGGCATCGTCAGAACTAAAGCCCTGGCCAGGAGTTACGCTTGGTGGCCAGGGATGGACAAGCAGATAGAGGCATGGGTAGCTAGGTGCCAACGATGCCAGGAGACCAGACCCAGCCCACCCGCAGCACCCATCCTGGAGTGGGAAACACCAAGGGGGCCCTGGTCCAGAATCCATTTAGACTTTGCCGGTCCCACGAATGGGCATACCTTTCTAATAACAGTTGACGCTTACTCCAACTGGTTGGAGGTAAGCGACATGAAATCTACTACCACGGAGGCTGTAATCAAAGAACTTTGCAAACTCTTTGCAACACACGGCCTCCCAGACGTCGTCGTCTCCGACAACGGGCCCCAGTTTACTTCCCT
The DNA here is from genome assembly GCA_033807585.1 of Hydrophis major. Lineage (NCBI taxonomy): Eukaryota > Metazoa > Chordata > Lepidosauria > Squamata > Elapidae > Hydrophis > Hydrophis major. The sequence goes on along the minus strand of CM066332.1, from coordinate 13,686,218 downwards.
CAACTTCGAGAGATTTCTGGCGGAGAGGGGCATCCGCCACGCATTAACAGCACCGGCGCATCCGGCGGCGAACGGTAGGGCGGAACGGATGGTACAATTTACCAAAAAAACCATCCGGAAAATGGACCACGGGGAGATCAACGACAAAATCAATAAACTCCTCTTTATACAACACATCACCCCGAACACCACTACCAACAAAAGCCCAGCCGAATTACTAATGGGAAGGAAGCTGAGGTCCCCACTCGACAGGTTACACCCAACATATAACCCGGAGCGGCCCCCAGACTCAAGTACAAAATACCGAACATTCGCACCCGACGACTTAGTGTACGTGAAAAACCTGACGGGGGACCCCCTATGGATCCCAGCCGTCATCACCCAAATCACAGGCCCACGGTCGTACCGGCTCCAAACCACAGATGGGCGAGCCTGGAAACGGCACATTGACCAGCTCAGGTCACGAACAGCAACAGAGCCCAACCCCCAAAACACGAACCAAGGGGGGAGGGAATACCCGAATAAGCAAACGCAAGAAAAAATAAACCAGCGGTACTTACCGGAACGCAGCCATCGCGATCCCCCACCGGAGAAGAACCACCTAGCCAGCTCAACCAACTCGGAAAAACCAAGCGGGAGCGGCGAAACCCGTAGCTCAACCAACCCGGAAGGCCCAGGTGGGAGCCACGGAGAAGGAACCGGCCCGATCATCCAACCGGTTCGCACAGAAGAGGGAGCAGCCAAAAACATGACCGCTCCGGCCGAAATCCAGCTTGCAACTGAGTTGCGCAGGTCAAGTAGGACTAGACGGAGCCCCGCCTACCTACGTGACTACGCAACGTAAGGACTATACCAAGAGGGGAGGGGTGTTCTGTCCTTAATTTACATACTCGAAATCCCCGCGCTTTGATTGGCTAAAGCGCGGGGATTTCTGATTGGCCAGGCGAGCCGCGCCGATTGGCCCGTTTGAAGTCTCCCGCGATTGGCTCACTCCAAGAGCGGGAGACTTGAATTGCTGCCATTGGCCGCGGCCGCCGCAGCGAAAAGGATAAAAGCCGCGGGCTTTTTCCTTTTCGCCGGTTCGGTTCACAACTGTTAAATAAAGAGCTTGAAACGTAGTCACCGACTCCTGGCGTCTTTTTGCGGACACGACAACAACCATGTTTATGCATGCAGCAGAGCATTTTTTGGAATTGAAATCTGAATTGTCCAGTTGTAGTGGACAGCTGGCCTATTCAGATAGAAACTATCCAGCTTTCTTCTGGTAAATAAAAATCATTCATCTTCTGGAATCAAAAAGACTATCTCCCTTTCTCTGTCTCTATCTCTCTATGTCTGTCTGCCTCTCTCTGTCTCTGTCTCTCTTTCTGTCTCTCTTTGTCTCTGTCTCTGTCTCTGTCATCATCTCTGTCTCTGTCTGTCTGTCTGTCTCTCTCTCTCTCTCTCTCTGTGTGTGTGTGTGTGTGTGTGTGTATGTAGTCAGGTCTTTTATCTTTCAAGAGAATGTAGACACAATTGGGTCAATTGTTAGTGTTTAAATGATGCCAGTCCAACTAGATGGCAACAACTCATATTAGTTGGATTGAAAAATCTGGCTGGGGCTTAGTTAATAGTTGTTTGGATCACCACCTTGGAAGCCAATGTCCCTTAACTAGACTGGAAAGTGGTAAAAACTTCCTACAGGAGAAAAACTACTGAGAAATATTTAAGAAACCAGGAATATTTTAGCTTTCTAGGAATATCAGTTGAATCTTTACTTCAGATTCATAACTGTTACAATCCTTGTTCTTTTCATATCCTTAAATTTTGAAACTGGGTTTTGTTCTATGTGGTGAAGGTCAAACCTAATATCTCAAAGGTGCTTTTTCAAAAGGCAACTGGGCTTTCCTTCCCCCCCACCCCCGAAGATGTTTCTCTTCCCATCCAAGAAGCTTTTTCACTTCTGATTAATGGTGAAGGATAGATAAACCTACAAGTAGACTCAATGACTCACAGAAAGAGTACTAACAACCAGATTACTGCAAGGACTATACAGTGAATCCTTCCATTCTCCATCATAAAGTCAGAACTGAAGAAGCATGGATGAGAAGCAAAATGAAGTAAAACAAAAACAAAATCCAGTTACTATTAAAAAAGCATTTTGAGGCAAACATGACTTGGATGACTGACAATCTCCATAGACAATCAAACCAAATATCTCAAATTTGCTGTAAGAGAAAAATGATGGCAAACTAAAGATGGGATATAGCATGTATCCCATATTTCATCCAATGTTTCCTGCTTTTTCTATCAGCCAGTATTCTGTGCCTTGTTTATATATGTATTCAACCTTCCATCCTTCCAAGGTGGGTAAAATGAGGACCCAGGTTGTTGGGGGCAATATACTGACTCTGTAAGCCATTTAGAGAGAGCTGTGAAGCAGCATATACCTTAAGTCTAAATGCTATTGCTATGCTATTTAAAATACAATATGTTAAGGACTGAACATGGGTCGAAGTAAATGGAGACAGCCTCTGAATAGTGAACTTTCAGCTCTTTATTTGCATAGTGGCTTCTCAAAACAACAGTGAACTCTGCCTTATATAGGCAACCCTTGTAAGAATTGTCCAATAATGAGCTATGAACGCTAGCTCTTTTAACCAATAAGAATTCTCTGTTGGTTCCGGTTTCGCGTGGCTTCGGGGCAGCAGGAATTCGCGACAGCTCGCAATTCCTGCTGTGCTAGCCGTCGAGGTACCCCCGATCCAGATGGGTCAGGGGTATATGGCTGCCCTGTAGGGACAGCTGAAGAGAGAGGGGAGTCGGACAGGGGGGTGGGGGTGTCGCAGACCCCCCCTTCTCCGGAAAAACCCCTTTTTCCCAAGGCGGTGGAGCGGCGGTCAGCAATGGCCGCCACGAAGAAGCCAGCAACCGGGTAAGATTGCGCTGGAGGAAATGAGAAGAGTGAAAGTGTTGTCTGAGCCGGGTCAAGTAACATCTTTTAAATTGCTTGGAACTGAGCTGTTTGAATTGCTGGAGGATACATTGTATCCCTAAGAAGAGCGAAAGCGGCGGAGAAGCTGTTAAAGGAAACTTTTTTTTTTTTTCTTCACTCTCCCACCCCATGGAAACAGCAGAAATGTTTGGATATATTGGACATTGAAAGTGAATTGTTTTGAGAGTTGAAGCTAAGGGACAAAAGGGTTCTTGGACATTGAAAAAATTAAGAAATTGGAAAACCCTTGTTGGAGGTATGGATTTCTGATTATTTAAAATTGATATTGCAAGTGGGAAGGGAGAGGAAAAAAAAATTGGAGCAGAAGCTGAAAAAGGAGGAGATTGCCTAGAATCCCAAAGAAAGATATATGGTAATTGGACCTCTTTGATTAAACATTAACCCCAGAAAGAGAAAAAGAAGAAGGAAGAAAAGTATTAACTTTTGGAACTTTTTTGAATTGTTTTTGATTAAAAATACTTGTGGTTGTTTTGGGAAAAGTTTCTCTTTTCATAATGGCATCGCTTGTGGATGAACTAAAGACTGAATATCAAAAATATAAAAAGGAAGATACTTTGGGCACTTTGTTTCAATTCTTAGAAATGGCGTTATGTACTTATGAAAAGTTGATTATGCAGCAGAAGGACTGGGACAAGGAAGAAGAGGAAGAAGAAGCCATCTTTGATGAACAATGGGTTCTTTCCGGAGAGGAGGAGAAAAAGGATAAGAAAAAGGGGATTTTAAGAATTATAAAAACAACCAAAGAAGAGAAAAATGAGCAGAAAGGTGGAGGCAAGGTTAGAAAGCAAAGGAAAAGGAGTAAGAAAAGGGAGAAGGAAAAACAAAGGGGTAAAAAGGGCAAGGAGAAGAATAAGCAAGAGAGAAAGGGGGCGAGGAGAAGCCTCAATGGGGGGAAGCAAGATCTAAAGAAAAAAAGTTTATTCAGAGACAATGGGTGAATTTAATTTAGGATAAAAGAGGGATTCTGGAGGGTACATAAGATTGTGTTTTTATATGTGTATTTAGAGTATAAAATTCATTATGTAATTTTAGAATCTTTTAAACAGAATCCCAAGAAAAATTGTTATACGAAGTACTTTTAAGTTAGGGTAATGAGTTATAGACGTTACTCCAATTGGTGTATAGGAGAAGTAAAGTAAAAGAAAAAAGATGAATGGATAGTTGGAAATAGAACAGACAAAGAATGTTATTGAAAATGGTAATAAGATATGAAAGGATATATAAAGGTTTTGTTATGGGGTTTTTTTTTTTGGATTTTGTATATTGATAAAAGACAATAAAATTTTAATTAACAAGAAATAATTTGGATGAAAAGGAGAAGTAGGGATAAGATATGAAGTTAAATAGATAAAGTATTGATACTATAATTTGGAATTGTTATGTTATATTGGTTTTTTATTATTATTTTTTCCTAGAAAAGAATTTATAAGCTGTTATGCCTTGATTCTTTGTGTATTGTTTTTATAAAATTGATAAAAATGGTTTATATATATATATATATAGAAAGAAAATGATAATAAGATATGGAAGGATATATAAAGTGAATATGATGTTTGAATTTGTGTCTGTGTGAAGAGTTTTAACCCGGGATCAGACAACCTTCAGAAAAGATCTTTTAGTTTTGTTTATGTTTTGTGTTTTGTATGTTTGTGTATTGTGTTTTCTGTAAAATTAATAAAATCTGTTTAAAAAAAAAAAAGAATTCTCTGTTAAGGGCCAATCGGATTCCTCAGAACTAACCAATCCGATCTGGCCGCCTAACAGCCAATCAGAAGTGCAGGGCCAGAACCCTGCACTTTACCTCAAGCCCATACTTTATTAACTGTGGTACATATACAACACAATATATTTAAAGCAAAAACCACTCAAGACTCTTAACTAGTATGAAACATCAACAGCATTAAAAATATATCATTTCAAACCTCCAATACCATGAAAATTAAGATGTTCTTATGAAATTAAAAGTTTAATTTTCGCTAAAGTTCTGTAAAAAAAAAACGAGATTCAAGATAAAGTTTGATAATTTGTTCTTCAGCACTTGCTGTGATTTGACCCTTATACAATCCAGTTTATAAGGGATTCCATACATATTTGGTAATGCAAAAAGTTTATTTTATTTATGCTATTGGGAACTTGTTTTTGGTTGTTTTGGTTCTTTTCATTTTTCAGCCTTCCTAGAACCAGATGAACAGAACGGAGACTCCCAAGAATCTGACATATTCTTGAATATTTCATATTCTGACATATGGACAGATTAATTTTAAAAATAAAACAGAAAGAAGACTTAGAATACTATTTGATATGGAACAGATTATTTGAGTGGTTAAAGAGAAGAAGTAGAAGTTAGAGGAAGAAAAATGATGAATGTTTGTATGAAAAATAGAGATGGTTTATAACTACAGCCACTATAAATATTAAAAACACAAATGAGCTAAACATAAAAAGAAATTTATTTAAAACTATTTGGTGATATTTTCACTGTCATTAGTATGGGAGCTATTATAGTATTAGTTGCAGAAATTTTGAGTAGTCTGGAGAACCGGCAAATACCACCTCTGAATGCCCCCCCCCCCATCTATTCTCTGCATTCCGAGTTTCAATTGCCCTCCACAGAAGATTGTTTGTGGTTATGTTTTCTGTTTTAGGGAGCATTGTTACGGATACACCCTAGCAGATTCTGCACGGCAGTCAGGCAGGCAGGCAAATTTTGTGAGATAAATGTTTTTGTAGCTTACACTCAGTAAAACAGATACACTGTGCTAGTTAAATAGTTTATTCCAGTAAGAGTTTTTAGCATAGTCAAACAGTCCATATAACATTCACTAGTTCAGTCCATCCGGGAATTAGTCCAGTGTCGAAAAAGAGGTCAGTAAACTTACAAATATCAGTCCAGTAATATATCTTCTCACAGTTGAGATATGAAGAAATCAAACCTCCTTTCTTCCTTCAGCAACAGGGAACATGCAGTTAGCAAACCATCAATCCATCATAGTCAGCAAGCAATCCAGTATGCCAGCAATCAGTCAAGTTCTCTTGCTCCCTCTTATGGCGGTTTTACAGCCGCACCCAAAATTACATGCTTTGCTGTTTAAAGTGACACACACTTAAACCTACTCTTATAGTTCAAAAATATTATTTTACCCAAACTACGTTAGGTAACCTTGTTATTTTTAACAAGTATCTTATCCAGAAACATGGGATTCTTATTATGGGTTTCTTATTTTTTAATGTAAGCTGACCAGAGTCACTTTGAAAGTGGGCAGGCTCTGAATTTCTTAAATAAATACTTTGAAATGGCACTGCTACTGTCACTTAAATCCATATATACATGGGTAAATATTGACTAGGTTTTCAATTAAGATTTACCAATGATCACCTGGAAATCAGGTTAGTGGATGGGAAAGGAATGGGATTGTGCCTACAATCCATGCCACACCCACCAAGCAATGCCCACAGAACCAGTAGTAAAAAAAAAAAATTGAATCCCACCACTGGAATAGGGAGAAGTGGCATAGAACAATGCTCAATCACAAGAGGCATAATTAATCTCAGTAAATCCTGAAAGTTTGTTTGAGAAGCAATAGAAAGGAGACAGCTTAATTAAAATCCAAATACCAAACACCAAGACAAATATGTTATGTAATTAACAAATCAGAAAGTGCACTCAAGAAAAACACAGTCTTACACAGGAGACCCAGTTGCTGTTCAAGGTTGGCCTGCAGGGGATGGTTTCGAAGATCTCTAGAATAAAACTGTCTAGTTCCATAAGGCAAAACATAAATGATGAATAAACCAGAAACCATTTTGTCTTGAAATGAACAGCGATCTTCATGCCTTTCCTATTGGAAAAATCAAATACTATGGTGCACTTGATCAGTGTTGAATAATCTATGAATCTATCCATTTCTGATTATACATTTAGAAGTTTTGACATAACAAGATAACGAAGTTTGAAAGGACATTGGATGTCTTCTGGTCCAGTCCTCTGCTCAAGTAAGAGACCCTACACTGTTTCAGACAAATGGCTATCCAATCTCTTTTTAAAAGTGACATTTACAACATTGTGGATTTTGATGTGGTATTATTAATTTGAATTTTTAGCCAATAAATTAGATAGAGGGTTCATTTAACTTGGCATGATATAGATTAAGGCTGTCAAACTCACTGCCCACAGGCCGGATGCATCATGTGCTGGCCATGCCCATGCTCAGTTTAGTAAAGGCAAAAAAAAGTACTGATATAACACATGATGCTACCATGATGATGTGAGTTTGATATAGATGGTCAGGGAATATTGTTAGCAGAAAGCAGAATAACAGAGTTGGAAGGGAAGTCTTTTAGTCTAGGGGTCGCCAACCTTTTGGACCTCAGGGACCACCAAACTCATAATTTTAAATCCCAGGGACCACTAATATGAATTTTGACTGATGGTGGCTTCCTGACATTAGTGGGAGAGCGAGAGAGAGAGAGACAGAGAAAGAGAGATCTGATCTAATCTCTCTCTCTCTCTCTCCCTCCCTCCCCCCCTCTTACACACATACACACACACATGCACACACACAAGGGCAGGGGTGGGATTCAAATTTCTTAACAACCAGTCCTGTGGGCGTGGCCTAATTTGTGGGTGTGGCTTGGACATGTGACTGGCTGAGCATGGCTTGTATGTTGATATTATAAATATTTATATAAATACTGAATTTTTATTTAAAAAAGAGCAACTTTTACCCAAAATCAGGCAAAGCAGGCAGGCAGATTGAGTTGCTCACAGAATCACAGATTCATTCAGAGATCTATCATTCTGCCATCAGCTACCTGCACTGAATAATGGAAGCTTCAGTCCTAAAGAAGTTTCAGCTCTGCTTAAAAGCAGAGTCAAAGATATAAAGATGAGCTCGAAAGCAAAAAATCCAATGTTTTCCTGCTTTCTAGCTAATCTAAATCTCCTGGCACAGCAGAACAGCTGATGGTCAGAAAAAGGAAAAATAGTAATTTAGCAGACAAGTTTGCCAGGTAAGGAGTGAGTGGGTGGGGAGGGTTCCCACAGGCTATGTGGGTGGCACAGCCTTGTGTTCCTGTGCAGCCTGGATTAATTGCTTTATAGAGTGCTCTGGGGTGACATTTCTCTGTGGACCACCAAAATTTTCTCGCAGACCACCAATGGGCCACAGACAACCAGTTGGCGACCACTGTTTTAGTCCACCCCCCTGCTAAGGCAGGAAACTCTACACCAATTCAGACAAATAGTTGTCCAATCTTTTCTTAAAAACCTCCAGTGTTGGAGCATCCACAACTTCTGGAGGCAAGTTCCAGAAGTTAATTCCATTGATTAATTGTTCTAACTGTCACCAAATTTCTCCTTAGTTCTAGGTTGCTTCTTTCCTATATTAGTTTCCATCCATTGCTTCTTGTCCTGCCTTCAGGTGTTTTGGATAATAGGTTGAGCCATTCTTTTTCATGGCAGCTCCTTTGATCAAGCTTCCACTCCAAGTTTAAATGTTAGGATTCTTTTTGGAAAGGAAACTGCAGCTCAGTAAAAAAAAAAAAAAAAAAGAATTTCATACATGGTTTCTTCAATAAGGTTTACTTTTAATTCAACTAACAGGCAGCATGAGAAATCTGGAAATCAGAAACTGCAGGATGCCAAATGGTCAAAATACCTTATACTGTGCACAGTTTTGTGACTAATTCAGAAGTCTTTTTTTTTTTTCCTACACTACATCACGTCTCTACATTTTTGCTCAGGCAGTCAACTCTAACATGATGACATGCTAGAAAATAAGTTTAATGGGATAGGCCTGAAAACTTAATATCCAGCTATTTAATCAGGAAGTTCACCAGAGGATTTTGTCCCAATTGTAATTTCTATAAACAACTTGCCTCACAAAGCTGTTGTGATTGTTATGTTCTGTGCATGGATGCAAGGATGGAGACGAGCCAGTAAAACAGTGAACTTCAAACTCTTTATTTACATGTGAAAACAGCTCAGCTCAATGGCCACGATAGGCCCCTTTATATAGGCAACTCTTAACTTATTTAACCAATGAAAACACAGGGAGCACTAGCTCCATTAACCAATGGGAGAGGCTCATTAATAGCCAATCAGATTCTCCTGAATGGACCAATCCGATGTCGCTATTATCGGCCAATCAGAAGTGCAGGGCCAGAACCCTGAACTTTGCTTCAAGCTCTTAATGATCTTTATTAAATATTTATTGATTCACAACAGTGATGATAATATTGTAGGACAGAATGAAATGTTTGTTGTCTGGAGCATGTTGTTGCACAAAACTATTATAAATAACTGAATTAATGATCAAATGGAACCCTTGAGCCCTAATCTTCCTTCCTTTCCTTGAGCTCTAATCTTCAAATCCCAACCTTAACTAATGTTTGGAAATAACAACCATGTGGCTGTACTCTAAAATCTCTATTTATTTTGTTAAGGAGGAAATGTAGCAAGAACAAAGGCAGAAAGTAGATGATTAGAAGGAAAATAACTCTTGTGGTCTAGTAATATATATTTTAAATAGTTTTCCAAAAGAACTGGAAGGACAAATTTCAGCATCACATTTATGCTAATTTCAATATTTTGCCTTGACTTTGCTCATTGAATCAGCTACTCAAAATATATGAAAGAAAGAAAGATCCAAATGTCATATTACAGATCCAAATTACATATTACTGTTGCTCTCACTAAATTCTTAAGGAAACTAAGCATCAAGGGGCTGAGACAAAAGTCTATATTTTCCATGAAGCCAAAGAGGAGGGCTTTTGTTTTGACAATTGCAATTTATGATCCAAATCTCAGAAGCTAATACACAAAATAAGACTCTTTCTTTTTTCTTTTTTCAAAAGCCTAGTGGACTTTCAGAACCAGATATATAAAGTCCTGCTGAAGTACAAGCTAAAATCTCCTCTGGTTCAAATGTCTTACATTAGTGAGTCGACTAATGGAAAATAGCTTAAGAAAATAGCCTTGGGGAAAAAGTTTTAAGGGGTCTTTGGGGCACAGGAGACCTTCAGTGCTGTGATGGGCTTTTACTGAGTGAAATGTTACAGCCATTTTCCCTGCAAGACAAACTTGTTCAATGAACTGCTAATTTGCAAAGTCTGTTGAAATTTGACTGAGGATGTAGGATGGGTTTAGCAGGAAGCACATAAAAGCTGAACTCTTTCCACTATGTTCCTTTCCAACTGCCTACTTTCACTTGGGTTTTGTTTTATTTAAAAAACAACAACAACCCTACATTTAACGATTTTCAGCAAATAGCTGATACCAACAACGGTTTACAATCCAGTTAACAGCAAGAAGATCTAAAGAGGGAAACTTCCACCATCAAAAATCCCTAAAATAACATTGGTGTAAGCATTTGAGGGTCTGCCATAAAGTAAAGCAGGGTCAACCTATTTTCTAAAGTATCAGAAAGCAAAACAAGAAATAATGGATGGAAACTAATGAAGGAGAGAAACAACTTAGAACTAAGGAGAAATTTCCTAACATTGAGAACAATTAATCCATGGAACAGCTTGCCTTCAACAGTTGTGGATGTCCCATCACTGGAGGCTTTCAAAAATAGATTGGGAAACCATTTGTCTGGATATGGTATAGGGTATATGGGTTGGACTAGAAGACCTACAAGGTCCCTTCCAACTCTCCTATTTTGTTAGAGGATGTAACTCTGTTGTTACATCCTCTAACCCTCACTCCTTTAACCTTAAACTATCCAGTATTGACCTCACTCCATTCCTAGGAGGTCTGTAAGGGACATGCATAAGTGCACAATCATTCCCTGTCCTATTGTCCTATTCATACTTATTTCCTGTATTCTTACTCATGTTAATACTTACACCTATTATCTTGTAAGCAATTGACAAATCAAATAAATAAATAAAATAAAATTTTGTTATTTGCTTCAGTATCAGACTAGCAGCTAGTGATGCTGAGCAGGTTCGATGTGGATAATATTTGTATGGTAGAATGCCTGGAAATGTTATGATTATTTTTAAAAAAATCAGGGAAGAATACATTGGCAAACCACTTACACAACATATTCAAGAAAATAATACAGGTTGTCCTCAACTTATGACCACAATCAGGGCCAGAATTTCTGTTGCTAAGCAAAGCAATTGTTAAGGGAATCTTGGCCAATTTTATGCCCTTTTTGCCACAAATGTTAAAACAATTTCTCCAATTGTTAAGGAATCATGCAGTCTTTAAACAAATCCAGGTTTTCTAATTGACCTTGCTCATTGGAAGCCAACTGAGAAGATTGCAAATGGTGATCACATGACCTCAGCTTGCTGAAATTGTCAAAAACATATGCTAGTTGCCAAAGGGTTGAATTTTGGGGGCCATGTGGATATTGCAATAGTCATGACTTTGAGGACTGGTTGTAAGTCCTTTTTTTCAGTGCTGTTGTAATTTCAACATTTTGTTTAAAATATGATTGGAAGTCAAGGACTATCTGTACTGAGGTATCCAGGCAGTCACCTGGAGTTGACTTAAATGTACTTTATTTTGAGAATGCAGTCACTCTAGGACAGAGGTGTCAAACTCAATTTCCTTGAGGATCACATCAGGGCTGTGGTTGACCTCAGGGGGCCAGGTAGGCCTGGCCCACTGGGTGAATTTGACCAACTGAGTGGGCATGGTCAGCTTGATGCCACTTCCCAAATTGCTGGTATGTTTCCTTTTGCATTGGGTAGACCAGGTCAAAGTGACATGGGCCCAATGTTTCCTCTTTGCATTGGGTAGATTTGTGGGCCTTGAATGTCAGGTTTCTAAGTGACACCCATACTCTAGAACCATGAAGTAGTTCTTCAACTTGGAAGGAATTTGGAAGGGTGCGATGCCCTGACTTGGTAACAGCAGACTTTTTAGTGTTTCCTTTAATGATCACAAGACGCAGGAGTCCTTCAAATGTTAAGAAGTCCCAAGAAGCTTGGTTTAATATAGGCTTACAGAACCTAGTCTGCCTGAACTGATCTCTATAGAAAGCAAGATCACACTTGGTTTGGAAATAACTAGGTTCAGGGCTCTTTGCCAGAGGAAATTATACAAATGTATCTACAGTATGGAAGAGAATATTTGTCATTCAGGGTTGAACTGTGGGATCCTTGGTGCTCTCTGAGTTTGGCGGTTTTCTTGTAGATGTTTAATTATCCAGCTAGATAACACCCCTAATGCTAGGCAGATGTTTGATTACCAAACTAAATAACATCATCAGGGTAGCTGATACACGACTGTATCTGTGAAGTCATTGGAAATAAAGGCCAACCTAAAGAAGATTTGATTTTTCAAAGAAAAGCCCAATTTTGTAGCGGCAGAATATTTCTTTTCATTTATATGCAAATAATATGTGATGATCATCTAAAAATATTTTTGTCTGCTTCCTCCCAGAAGTGCTGCATCATTCTTTCTTGGTTTTTTTTTTTCCTCTTCTTTTCCACTGTGATAACTCTTCTTGCTAACTTGCAATTCATAACAGCAGGATGCCCAGTGTGTCATGGGAAGATTCAGAAAGATGCATATTTAGCTACTTTTGCTTCTTTTATGATTTTGCTCTGTGGGTCTTGAAGGAGACCTTAGAATTTATCAGGAGGAAGTAAGCATGTCTACTTTTAAAGAATGTAATAGCCAACATTGGAGGGAACACAGTGATTCAACAGCTAAGCTGCTGAGCTTGTTGATTGAAAGGTCAGCAGTTCAGCAGTTCTAATCCCTAGCGTTGCACAACAGAGTGAGCTCCCATTACTTGTTCCAGATTCTGCCAACCTAGCAGTTCAAAAGCACATTAAAAATGCAAGTAAAAAAAATAGGGACCCTGTTATGTTTGAAGGGTTGGGTTCATAAAGACGAGAGACTCCGGTTCAGTAACAACAGCTCTTTATTTATTTGCTAAATTCAGCTCAAAAGAATAGCAGCTGCGGTGGCTCTTTTATAGAGCTTGCTGGGGCTTTAGCAGCCAATGACATCGCTTTCGACCAATCGTTTCAACCAATCATTTTGACCAATTGCGGCAGGCTCTTAGCGAGCCACTTGCAGCCGCCCTGGTTGTCCAATCAGGTAGCGGTTAAAACGGACCAAGGGGAATGTTGGGTTTCCACTCTGTCAATATGGAACACCCCTTCCCTCTTGGTATCGTCCAAGGGGTAGGGTGACATAGTCACGTAAGTAGGCGGGTCTTTGTACCTGCCTACTTGACTTGCGCGCTTCATTTAGTCCCTGGTCGTCGGCCAGTTCGGACGGGTTCTACGTCGCTCTCAAGTCTCCCAATGGAACCGCCTGGAAGGGTGAGCCGGGCCTATAGCTGCGTCTCCCGCCTGGTTCACCCGGGTTGGTCGAGTCATTTGCTTTGCTGCTCCTGCCTGGATTTTCTGGGCTGGTCAAACTTGTCTGGCTACTCTTTTCAGGTGAAGCACCCGTCTGCAATGGCTCTGTATATTCAGGTGAGTATGGTTGGTTTATTATTTGGTTTCTGCCTGGGGAGTGTTCTGCTTGCGTTGAGTTGTTTTCTTTTTCAATGTCCGAGGTTTCCCCCCCTCTGATTTCTTTGTTAAAGTCTGTGCTGGCTAGCCTGGACTGTAGCCTGGTCAATATGGCGCTTCCAGATTCGTCCATCGGTGGTTTCAAGGCGGTACGACCTAGGTCCAGTTATTTGGGTGATTCGTGCTGGTACCCAGAGGGGGTCCCCGGTGAAACTTTTTGCGAAGACGTTGTCGCCAATGTTGAATGCGTGATGTCAGCTTGTGGAACCAGGGGGTTTCTCTGGATTGTAGGTGGGATGTAACCGGTCTAGTGGTGAGCGGAGTTTTCTGCCCATAAGTAGTTCTGCTGGGCATTTGTTAGTGGTTGTGTTATGTGTGATATGTTGTGCGGCTTTGCTCCGCATTTGGAAGGCTTCTCACTGGGTGATCGAATGCATCAAGAAAGACACCAGGCTGGTTCTATCTCGGGTGAGCTGCCCTGATCATGAGCTTGGGAAGCTCTTTTATTAAAAACACACAGTAATACGTCACAAGTAGTGAACTCTATCCAATCATTATGTTACATGAGTAGAAATATTAGTGGACACATAGTAGCATCAAATCACAGTGTTATATGGTCAGTTTTAGTAGGTACAAAGCAGCCAATCAATGACTGCAGTCCAGTTAGTAGCCCCTGGTGTTGTATTGCTGATTGATGTTCTTTGTTCCTGGTACACGCTTTCAGTCTACATGAGGCCTTGAGGCTTGGCATGTACTGAAACAATTGAAGTTGATTCATTATTGCATCTCCTCTGTTTTAGTTTTATATGGAGGAAATTCTTCTGGATCTTCGTCACTGCCCATGCAAAAACTTGTGCGAGCATACGCATCAGGGTCTTCTAAAAAGGGTATGACTTTGTACAGAGGTTCTTTTTCCCAGAGGGCATTAACCTGTGCAATGGCACACTTTTCAGCTAATAAAGACAGACTATTGGGGATAGTGCGAACAAAAATTGGTAACACACATGGAAGAATAATGCATCCTGCAGCAATCATACCTATGAGAGCTACTATGGCTTGTAATCCTGGTAGTTTTGGGAAGCAGAAACTAAAAATATTCTTAAAATCAATACCTTGCCATACTTGATTAGGATTATAGGTTAATTGTCACATCTCAGTTGTTAATTGTGCTACTACTTTGCCAACCTTATCAATTTGAAGACAACAATTTGTGAGATTGAACCTACCACATACCCCTCCTTCTTTGGCTAGTATGTAATCTAAAGCTAAGTGATTTTAGTAGACAGCTGTGCGTAATTTGTCTGTAGCAGTCGCTAGAGTGTTTAGAGCTTTGTCTATTTGTTGGCCTGCTAAATCTAAAAGAGCAAAGGCATTGTTGGTGTCTCTTTTCTAGCGGGATAATGTATCATATACAAGGATGCCTAGTTCTTGCTTAATGGAGATTGGTAGGAGGAAAAAGGAAAGTCGTATCCACCCCAATACACATGATCCTTGCCAATCTGCTGGAAGGGATGGATAGGCTAGGTTACCACAAATCCAATACATGTTATTTGGGGCTGTCCAAATTTGGGAAGATGTTGTGTCATTGAGATAAGGAAGGAGGGAGGGGTTGAATTTAGCAGGTGTGGTGGTAGTATTGTCAGGTGCAGTCCATGTCTGGTAGGAGTTATCCCATGTACCTAAGCAAAGGAGGTGTCCTACTGGAGTGCAGCCTGAGTACCCTCCCCCGGTATAATCACAGACACAAGACCAACCCGAGCACTCGACGGAACCTCCACAAGGGATCCATTGATTGGGGTTCCCTATGGCCCAGTTAATGGGTGTATAACACAAATATTTATGATTGTGGGTGTACGTTGTTTTCCAGTCAGCCGACCCGCATGAATGTCCCCCTGGTTTAGAACAAGCAACACAAACATCAAAGATTAAAACAATTGGGTTAGTACCATCCTTGAGCACGGTGGTGTGGTTTAGGTAATAAAGTTTTCCCTCCCCCTCAGAATCAGATCTGCCAGAGGTTCTTGGAAGTCCCACCCATAAGGTAACGTTGAGACGTACAGCTGTCTTGGGATCGTAGCAAATGGTTTTTGAGTTCTTCTTACATAGATGGTACATGGTCCCGTTGTTTTGACAAGTTTTTCCCGTAGGAAGGCACTTCTGCAGTTGTTGGGTATGGTAGATGAGAGTTAGTTGAATGGAGCCTGCTTGCGTGGTTTTGGTCAGGCAGGGGGCGCAGCCATCTGACGCGCTGGTGGGGTTCTGCAATTTCTTAACCCGATGTAGAAAGGGGGTGGCCTGAACATTAGGTTGATTTGCAAATTGTCTGTGAGGATGATGAGGTGAACGGGGTCTGAGGACTGTCCAGGATTCATAAATGTTGCATATGGAATCATAGAGGCGTCAACCGGAGCAATAATAGGTGGTGGCAGTAGGATGAAGTATGAGGAGTGTAGTCCGAGGAGGGTGTTCAAAGGTGTTGATCCAGAAAGAAGCATTGCTGGAGATATGGAGCCATGGCTCAGGGAGTGTCGACCATCTGAGGTGGGGGGGAAATGTCCCCAGATGCAGTTCAGGTCAGCAGGAGGGGAGTACCTGGCGTGAAGTATGTCACTCGAGATGGAATGGAGACCTTGGAGGCATGTGTGGCAAGAAGGAGGAAGAGGGTCGGCAAGGCAATGGGACGAATCATGTTGATATGTCTGCGGGAGGTGATTTTTCTACTTTGGGGTGGTATGGTCTGACGTGCCATCCAGGAACCCACAGGACACGATCTGGAAGCTGGATAGCTGCGTAGCCACGACCCCAGGTGAGGAGAGCAGCAGGGCCCTTCTAAATAGGGTCTGGCAGTTGGCGGTATTATACCTGTGGTTTGGGAGAATCAGGGGAAGGGGGGGAGGAAAAATGTTGCTCTGCTGCCATCGTAGCAGGGGTGCCGGAGAGATTGAGGAAGTTAAGTGTATAAAGACAGAGATTAAGGGTGTCTTCCATCTCCAGGAGGCCAAGGGCTTTTTTCCCTTTGATCAAATGTCATTCTAACGCTGTTTTTAGCATTAGGTTGGCTCTCTCTACCAGAGCTTGTCCTTGACAGTTTAAGGGATTCCAAATTTGTGGGTAATTTGTCACTTAGCGCAAAATTCTGACATGGCTGTGTTAGTGTATGCAGGACCATTATCTGTTTTTATTTCATTTGGGCATCCCAATGATGCAAAGGTGTGAATGCAATGGTTGATGACATGTTTGGAGGCTTCTCCTCTTTGCAGGGTTGCCATTATGAACCTTGAATAAGTATCAATTGTGACATGCAGATACGTCCAGGGGGCAAATGGAGGAAACTGAGTAATGTCCATCTGTCATATTTCACAGGCTTTCAACCTGCGGGGATTTACCCCTAAGGGAATGGAATGGGCTTGTTGACTGCAGGTGGGGCACTGCTGTCTAATGGCTGAAGCTTCGGCCATAGTAAGGTTGAAATATTTCATGAGAGCTTTAGTGTTTTGATGGAAGTATGAATGGCTCTCCCAAGGAGTTAAGGTGTGTGAGGTCATGATACCCGCAGCTGCTTGATCAGCCACATCATTGCCTTCCTGGAGGATTCCTGGAAAGGGTTGGTGGCTGCGGATGTGTGCTACAAAGAGGGGGTGCTGACACTGTGCAACAAAGTGTTGCAATGTAACAAAAAGAGAGAGAAGGTTTTTATCAATAGCAGGAGAGAGGTAAGAATCATGAATAGTAGAGACTATTTGGGTAACATATAGGCTGTCTAGGATTAAGTTGAGGGGTTTGTTAAAATTCTGGAGGACTAATATGGTTGCAGCAAGCTCAGCCCTTTGTGGTGATGTTTGCACAGGGGTGGTTTTAGTGTGCCACACCCCATTCTTTTGCCAAACGCATGCCCCTCATTCCCTACTGCCATCAGCAAATATAGTCAAGGTGTTGACCAAAGGCCTTTTGCTGATGGGAGAGGAGAAAGAAATGGGTATTGTCCGAATGATTTGAAAACATGGATCAGCGGGCGGCTGGCAGGAAACTAGTCTAGGCCAGTCAGCTAAGGCAAACTGAATTTCCTGGGAGTTTTGGAATAGAGATTCCCATATTTGTAGCAAAAAAGGGATGAAAAGTGTGGAAACATCTATTCCCATAAGTAATTTTGCACAACTCCTGCCTTTTATGATCAATTGAGCCAATTGAGCTGATTTGGAAGTGATGGAGCATAGTGGCGTATGGGAAAGATGGATGTACTCTATGATGTGGAGTTTTTGGTCCTTTTGAATTACTTCTGTGGTCATAACCCTTGGGGTAGCTAAAATGACCATATCTAAAAGAGCATTGGCAGCAGCTCTGTCTACCCATATTTTTAGGATATTCTCTTGTATTTGAGTTATTGCCTGAAGCTGAGGTTGCTGCAAATATATTATGTCAGCAGGCTTTTTTTTCCCAGGTAAGGGCTTCAAACAATGGAGAAAGAATATCAGTGGTTAAAGACAGGAAAGGTCGAGCCCAGTTAATGGTACCCAGATATTGCTGAAGTTGAACCAAGGTGGGCTGAGAAGGCAGAGACAGAGAGGGAAGTGAAGGATAGGCAGTAGCAGAAAGCATTTTATACCCCAGATATGCATATGGAGTTAGTACTTGCACCTTTTCAGGTGCTATGTGCAAGCCTCCTTTTGCAAGAACGACTTTCAGGAAGGAAAATGAAGTGAACACCGTACCCGGTGGCCCAGGAGCAGCAACAAGGATATCATCCATGTAATGATACACCAGAAATTGTGGAAAAGCAGAACGATAGGGTAGCAAGACATTATTGATATGGTGTTGACACATGGTGGGGCTATTGAGCATACCTTGAGGTAGGACTTTCCACTGAAAGCGGGAGGAGGGAGAGGAGTTGTTTAAGCGAGGTAGTGTAAAAGCGAATAAGGCACAATCTTGTTCATGCAGAGGGATAGAAAAGAAGCAGTCTTTTAAATCAATGACCATTAGATCAAATTTTTCAGGGATGATGTTGGGATTTGGAAGACCACATTGTAATGCCTCCATTGGTTTTATTATAGTGTTCACGGCTCGTAGATCCTGCAATAGCCTCCATTTTCCTGACTTTTTCTTTATGACAAAAATGGGGGTGTTATATGGGCTGACAGATGGTTGAACATGCCCTTTGACAATTCAGTCCTGAACAAGTGATTGCAGGGCCTCTAGTTTGTCTATAGTGAGGGGCCATTGATCTACCCAAACAGGTTCTATGGTTTTTAATTGTAGCCGCAGTGGAGTTCTAGCAATAGATTCCATTAATCGATAATGAGTTTTGCGTTAAGTTGAGACATAAGATCACGGCTCCACAGGTTAGTATGTAGTGGAAAGACCAAGGGTTGGAGGTAGGCAGTGCGAGAGATATCAGAGGAACTCACCAGTAGCCAGTGTTTGCTACAGTGGGCGTGCTGAACTCCTCCCACTCCCCGAATGGCTGGGGCAGTTTCCAAAGGCCAATCATCCGGCCACTCAGCCGTTCGGATGACACTTACGTCAGCTCCAGTATCTAAGAGACCCAAAAAGACTTTGTTACGGATTGTGAATTGTAACACAGGCCTGGCTTGTTCCACTGTCTGATGGACAGTAAATGCCCATGCATCAGCCGTTTTAACAGGTACCAGAATAGCAGTTGCTACTAATTCTCCCTTGCTAAATTTTGTGGGAGTATTTCCAATTACTGCCATGGCCACTGAGGAAAAGTCATCGGAATCTCTCAGAAATGGAGAAGCAATGATTCCCCTTGCCATGAGGTCTCGGATGGGATAAATTATGAGGGGCATCATGGCAGGAGGGATCGTTTTCAGGCATGTGGGGAGAAAGTAAACAGTGCCTGGGATGTCAATTTCCATATCTTTGGAGGCAATTAGTTGGAAAGATATGGAGTCAGCCTTTGGAGCGGGGCTGGCTGATCGCCCCTCCTCTAATTTCCCTGTGGCTGAGGAATGTTGCTGCGACACTGGTTTGCCCAGTGGTACCCTTTCTTGCACCTTGGGCATATCGTCTTAGGCTTGGTGTTATTTTGTGTATTGTCTCTGGCTCTGCATTGTGCTTTGAAATGGCCTGGCTTCCCACAATTGAAGCAGTTTCCGGCTGGCCTGTTTTGAGAATTTGCTTGCTGCAAGGCCCTGGCCAGATGCTCCATAATGTAGGAGACAGTTCCCATGATTCTGCAAGCCTTTAGATAGTCCGAGAGGGAAGGCCCCCCTCAGGCAGATAGAGGCTGCAGAATTCTCTTGCAATCCTCATTAGCATTTTCAACAGCCAGTTTTAACAGAAGCTCTTTACGGGCTTCTTCATTCGAGATTTGTCTCTGAATGGCTTTCTGAAGTTCTTCTATGAACTCAGCATAAGGCTGATGTGAGCCTTGAGTAATTTTTGAAAAAGATCCTACAATGCCAGAGGTAGAATCATCAACCTTGTCAAGGGCTTTGACCGCTATGATACTGATAAGGGCAAGAATACGTGGTGGGAGCGCCATCTGAGCTGTTAAGTCCGTAAATCAGCCCATACCGAAAATTTGATCCACTCTTGCGGCTGCGCCACGATCGCGGGCAAATTTTTCAGCTTCGGCACGAAAGTCTGACTCCCAAACAACATACTGCAGTCCTGTCAGTATCATATGGAAAAGATATTTCCAATCTTGGGGTAACATGAAAAAGGAGGTGCTGATGGTGTTAATGAAGCCTTTGACATATAGTGCCTGGATGCCGTACATGGCCATGGCTTGTTTTAAATCTCTAATTAATTTCATGGGTAAAGGTTCAAGTCTAGGCACCATATTTCTGGCTCCATCCCCTATATATTCAATGGGACAGAGAGAGAGCTCCTCCAGAGTAAGAGAGCCCTCCCTGTGTCCCTGCGCCATGGCTTGTGCAATCGCTTCCATGGGTGTCTGATTCTCTGCTGGATTTGAGTCAGGAGGATTTATGGGTTCAGGAGCAGTGGGGGAGGAAGCTTCTAATGGGAGAGTGTCCTTTGTCTTGGTATAAGGAGGAGGACCCTCCTCAGAGGAGGGGGCATTGGTCAGTGCTGAGCCATGGATTTTTAAGCATTCCATGACTATCCGATCCATGTGGTCAGAATTTTTGGTGGAGCCCTGGGATTACTATGAAAATAGTCACCCAAACATTGCCATGTGGAGACTTTCAAGGACCCTTTCTCCGGATAAGCCAGACATTGTGTATAGATGTAAGTCAAAAGGGTGATAAGGTCCTTTTTAGTTGGAACCAGGAGCGTTTTGCTCTGATTCCTAAGAATAAGAATTGAGTTCTTCGTTAATTCTCCTAATTCCTGCAAATGTGCTATCTGCGCTTTGGAGAACTTTCCGCCCATACTCACCTGAAGGGAGGATGTCTTCTTTAGGGAAGATTCCTGGGGAGGGATCCGTGACACGAGATGGCATCCCTGAGTTGCAACTGGCTCGTCCAGCCGGGTGAGATAAGCAGTCGAAGACAGATGCACCCTTTTCTTTTAACGGATCACGTCGGGGTCACCAGATGCAGCTTTGCTCCACATTTGGAAGGCTTCTCACTGGGTGGTCGAATTCATCAAGAAAGACACCAGGCTGGTTCTATGTCGGGTGAGCTGCCCTGATTACGAGCTCGGGAAGCTCTTTTATTAAAAACACACAGTAATACGTCACAAGCGGTGAACTCTATCCAATCATTATATTACATGAGTAGAAATATTAGTGGACACATAGTAGCATCAAATCACAGTGTTATATGGTCAGTTTTAGTAGGTACAAAGTAGCCAATCAATGCCTGCAGTCCAGTTAGTAGCCCCTGGTGTTGTATTGCTGATTGATGTTCTTTGTTCCTGGTACATGCTTTCAGCCTACGTGAGGCCTTGAGGCCTGGCATGTACTGAAACTATTGAAGTTGATTCATTACTGCATGTTGTATCAGCAGCATTTTGTTGATTTTTTCTTGGATATTGCCATCTTCAATTTTTTGTATGTTTTTTTTTTTGTGTGTGTGTGTGAACTGAACCATTCATTCCGCCCGTCCATTTGCCACCGGGTGAGTGGGTGATGTCAATGAATGTCTGATGCCTCGGGCAGCAAGGTATTTTTCGAAAGCCAGTGCCATGAACTGTGGCCCATTGTCAGACACTATCACATTTGGCAAACGGTGGGTGGCAAAAAGTTTGTTAAGTTTCGCTATGATGGCCTCTGTGGTTGTTTTTTTCATAGTGCAGACTTCCAGCCAATTTGAATAGGCATCTACGGTTATCAGAAATGTGTGTCCATGGGTGGGGCCAGCGAAATCAAGGTGGATTCAGGACCAAGGGCCTCTGGGTGTTTCCCATTCCAGGGGTGGTGCTGTGGGGGTGGTGGATTGGGTTTGTTGGCAACTGTTGCATGCTGCAACCCATATTTCGATCTGCCTGTCCATCCCTGGCCACCAAGCATAACTTCTTGCCAGGGCTTTCATAAGGACGACGCCCAGGTGCCCTTCATGTAGCATGTCCAGCACTGTGGTTTGTAACGTTTCGGGTATCACCATCCTATCCCCCAAAGGATGCACCCTTTTTGAGCAAAGAGTTCAGTTTGACGGCTCCTGAAAGCTTTAAAATGTTCATCTTTATCATTTTCCGGCCAACCCGATTCTACCCAGCTCAAGACTCGCGCCAGCCGCCTGTCCTTTTGTGTTTTGCGGGCAATATCTGGTGCGGTGAGGAGTGCGCTGGGTAGGGTTTCTATTTGGAGGACTTGAGTGGTAGGTGCTGGGTCATCTAGCAAGTCCAGAAGGGGTGAGCGGCTTAAAGCATTGGCGTGAAAATTGTTCTTGCTGGGGCAGTGTGTGAGATGGTAATTATAGGTGGCCAAGAACTCAGACCACCTCATCATGCGAGGTGAGAGGATGTTTGGGTGGCCTTGTTGCCCGCCAATATGCCAAGCAGAGGTTCATGATCAGTAATAATTGAAAAGGTCCTACCATAGATGTATTCGTGGAACCTTTTCACTCCAGAGATGATTGCTAAGGCTTCCTTGTCCAGCTGGCTGTAGTTTCTTTCCGGCTTGAACAGGGTTCTTGAAAAGAAGGCAATGGGTGCCTCTTTTCCGTCTGGTAAGGTGTGACTGAGGATTGCTCCTACTCCAAAAGGTGATGCATCGCATGTAATTGTTAGTGGTAGAGTTTCACTATATTGGATGAGAACTGTGTCGGAAGTTAAGAGGATTTTTATTTGTTGAAAGGCGTTTTCCTCCCATTTTCCCCAAGTCCAGGGGGTGGTTTTGTCCAACAGTCTATGCAATGGTTCCGCCATGGTCACCATTTGGGGTAGGAAAACATTATAAAAGTTAATGAGTCCTTAGAACGCCTGAAGCTCCGCTTTGTTTTTTGGTCTGGGGTTCCTTGATAGCTTTGAGTTTTTTCTCGGTGGGGTGAATTCCGTGTTTGTCTAGAAGGTACCCCAAGAATTCAACCCTCTCAGTGCACAGTTGGCATTTTTCTTTTTTGACTTTCAAGCCAGAGTCTTTAAATTTCTGGAGTACTGCTCTCAGGCATTTTTCTAGTTGTTTTTTATTAGCCGCTGCCACTAATACATCATCAAAGTATGGCAGTACTCCCTTAATGCCTTGCAGCATCCTTTTCATTAGGCTTTGGAAAACCTCAGGTGCTATGCTGATGCCGAATTGGAGATGGTTGCATTTGAATGCCCCCTGGTGTGTCACAATCGTTTGTGCCTTGGCAGTTTTTGCATCGACCAGCAGGTGCTGATAGGCTTGTGCCAGGTCGAACTTTGCAAAGACCCGGCCTCCCCCCAGTGAGTGCAGGATGTGCTGGACTACTGGCACGGGGTAGGCACTTTGCTGCAGGGCATGGTTGAGGGTGGCCTTATAGTCACTACAGATTCTTATAGAGCCATCCAGTTTGATGGGGGTGATTGTAGGCATTTCCTAACGGGCGTGGTCAATAGGCTCCAATACCCCTTGGGCGATGAGCTTATTTAGTTGCTCGTCTATTTTAGGCTTGAGTGCAAATGGCACTCGCCAAGGTTTGAGGCGGATAGAGGCGACATCTGGGTTAAGATTAAAGGAGATTGGGGACCCCTTGTACTTGCCTAAGGTGTTGTCGAAGACCTCTTCGAAGTCCCATGCAAGTGCTGCTTCCCAATCTTCTTCGTTTGTGTGGTGGATTCCAGCCATCTCTATCCCTAGCGGCTCGAACCATTGTAGCCCTAGCAAACTGGGGCAGTCATTGTCCACGATGGTGAGTGGCAATACGTTGATGCAGCTTTTGAATGTGATTTTGAAGTGCCCGATGCCGGTAACAGGAATTCGGTTCCCCTGGTAGTCTCTGAGAATCAGCTTCTGGTCGCTTAGTTCATGTCGGCGTATGCTGGGTATTAGGCACTTGATGGTGTGCCAGGAGACATGGAGAGGTAGGATCCCGAATCCACCTCCATGGAGCATGGTTGGTTTTCGATGTTTACCATTATGCATACTTTTCGGGCGTCTATGGTTGAAGAATAGCCGATGACTACTGTTTGATGGGTCTCTTCTTTCCGTGGCACCTTGTTGAATCATTTGGTCTGGCTGTCTCAGCTCCAATGACTGTCAATCTGGTGATCCCGATGCTTTGTGGGGGTTGCTGTCTCATCTTCTAGGGCTGCCGCCTCGGTGCCGGGGACTGTGATTGCGTTTATTTTGGCAAAATTTTGTGATGTGCCCCCGCTTCTCGCAATGCCAACAAATGGTGTCAAGAAAATGGCATTCAGAGTGGGGGTGATCGCCTCTGCATCTGGCGCACTGAAACTCCGACTTATGACCTTGCTGGTCTCGTTGATCGCATTCTGATTGAAGCCGGTGGATTTCTTCCTCCTTGTAGTTGCTGTCAGAGGGGAATTTGATGTTGCTGTGGTGGGTGGAGGCAGTGTGTTTCTCCGGTGTCGAGGCCATCTCGCTGGCAGGATGGTGGTCAGTTGTATTTGCTCACCGCATTTGGGCCGCTGATTTGCGGGTGGCTTCTGCTGCAGTTGCCTCAGTTATGGTGTCGGCAAGGGAGATACTGCCTTTTGCCATCAGCTTGCTTTGTCGTGTGGGGTCTTTTAGACTGAGGACGACCAGGTCTTGCATGGCCTCTTCTACGTCTGTGAATCAGCACAAACCTCCAAGGTCCCTTAGATCAGTCACAAATTCGTTGATGCTCTCACCTTCGTGCTGGTCTCTTCAGTAAAAATTGTGCTGGCAAATGAGGGTGGGCACGGCTGGAGCATAGTGGTTTTGGAGGATGGGTGCGAGATCATCCCAATCCATCGCCTTGATGTCAGCAGGTTTTGCCAAAGCCTTGGCCATTTTAAATACAGTGGGTCCGCAGTGTGTTAGGAATATGGCCCGTTTCTGGTTACCATTGGCATCTTTCAGGTTGCTGCATTGCGAGAACATCTGGAACCGGTCGATGTAGGACTCCCAGTCCTCTGTGGCTGGATTAAAGGGTGCAGGTGGCGTGGCATTGCTGGCCATCTTAATGGTTGCTTCACGCCATTTGCCACGTGCTAGATTGTCTCGTGGTCTTCTCTATCCCACCTTCATCACCAGTGTTATGTTCAAAGGGTTGGGTTCATAAAGATGAGAGACTCTAGTTCAGTAACAACAGCTCTTTATTTATCAGCTAAATTCAGCTCAAAAGAATAGCAGCCGTGGCGGCTCTTTTATAGAGATTGCCGGGGCTTTAGCGGCCAATGACATCGCTTTGAGCCTCCCGCGCTTGGTTTTGACAAATCGCGGCAGGCTCTTAGCCAGCCAATTGCAGCCACCCTGGTTGTCCAATCAGGTAGCAGTTAAAATGGACCAATGGGAACATTGGGTTTCAAGTCTGTCAATATGGAACAGACCCCTTTGGTGGGAAGGTAACAGCATTCTGTGCGCCTTTAGCATTTAGTCATGCAGGCCACATGACCATGGAGATGTCTTCAGACACCTCTGGCTCTTCGGCTTTGAAACAGAAATGAGCACTGCCCCCTAGAATCAGGAAAGACTAGCATATATGTGTGAGAGGAACCTTTACCTTTAATAGCCAACATTAAAAAAAGAAAGAAAGAAAGAAACTATTCTGAACATGTGCAAATCAATACCTAGGCTTATTTGATTCTGGTTAATTACAAACTAAACTATTTTTTTTTTCATTATTTTCTTTTAAATCCACCACAGTTCATTCAGAAGAGTATATACCACAGTGCCATGGGGAAAAATCATACGTACAATGCATACAATCTTGGATGGTGAACAGAAACTATTTTAATTTGGCTTTTATTTACTGGCTAGTGTTTTTTCAAACAGCCCATTAATTTTGCATGATGCAGCAGTTTTAGGCATAACTTCTATAATGTTCACATTTGCTGATACAGCATTAAAAACTTTCATGAAATGCGGGAAAATATATATATATACCAAGCTTTAAACAAAAATCTCCTTTACTTTCAACTTTCTACTGAAATTGCCTGTAGTTTATTTTATTTCCTCTTTGTCTCCCTCTTGTGCTATGATTTTTCTTTCTTTTAATTCACTGAAATAGGTACATATATATATATATATATATATATATATATATATATATATATATATATATATATTCTTAAGTTTTCGCGGGTACTTACATGTCTGGCATTCAGCTTTGTTTGGGTATTTTCCCACGTCATAGTAGTGGTGCTTTTAAAGTTGAAGCAACGTTTCAGCAGAATCTCATCTGCCATCATCAGGCTTCTGTATAGACTCTGTGGCTAAAACACTAATTACTAGAACCAAATGCCTGGCAGACAATACACACATTAAGACTGAACTATACACCCTGACCAAAATATTGACAGCCAATGGCTTCCACAAAAGCAAAATCACCAACTTGATCCACACTGAGACATAATAGAGACCCAGATGATGAACAGACCTATGGAAAAGCTGTCCTGCCCTACATAAGAGGCACTACAGACAAAATTAGTAAGATTCTATACAGACACCACATCAAGACTGCCTTCAAAACAGACAGAAAAATAGCAGCCATCCTCAGGAACCCCAAAGACAAAATTGACCTGGAAAACCAAGGCATATATGAAGTCCCCTGTGCATCATGCCCGGCCACATACATTGGACAGACCAATAGAAGAATAAGCACCCACCTGGATGAACACAAAAATGCAGTCAAAAAGCTGGAACACACTTCCTCACTAGTCCAACACATGGAAGCCACAGGTCATAACATCAACTTCAATGGCACCAAAACCCTAGCCACTATAGAAAATCCCAGCCACAGAATCATCAGAGAAGCCATAGAGATTGAAAAAAAGACCAGAAAGCATGAACAGAAGAGATGATTCCACCAGGCTGTCAATCATTTAGAAGCCTGCACTCACAAACAAAAAAAAAAATCCCCACACCACAAGCCAGGGAAACACCTGGGCACAAACAGATCCCCCCTGATACCTCCAGCTCAAATACACCCCAACCAGGCACCCAGATGAAACCCAGCTTCCTAACTAATGATAGCCGTCCATGTACCCGAAGCCAAGCTGCACTAAAGGCCTCCAATAAAGTAACACAATGTTGCCAGCGAATCAAGATACAAAAAGAGCCAAAAAAACAGACAGAAGATATTAGAAGCAGAACACAGCAAACTCCAAGACCAATAAACACAGACCAAGACTCTCAACCAATAAGAAAAAACCATTCTGTCACAGCAATAGGCTGCCCCAAATTTAAATTTGAAACCACTGTAAAAGTCTGACTCACAGACAAACACTATACAGAAGCCTGATGATGGCAGATGAGATTCTGCTGAAACGTTGCTCCAACTTTAAAAGCACCACTATTATGACGTGGGAAAATACCCGAACAAAGCTGAATGCCATATATATATATATATATATATATATAGATAGATAGATAGATAGATAGATAGATAGATAGATAGATATAGATATAGATATAGATATAGATATAGATATAGATATAGATATAGATATAGATATAGATATAGATATAGATATAGATATAGATATATAGATATATAGATATATAGATATATAGATATAGATATAGATATAGATATAGATATAGATATAGATATAGATATAGATATAGATATAGATATAGATATATAGATATAGATATAGATATAGATATAGATATAGATAGATAGATAGATAGATAGATAGATAGATAGATAGATAGATAGATATAGATATAGATATAGATATAGATATAGATATAGATATAGATATAGATATAGATATAGATATAGATATAGATATAGATATAGATATAGATATAGATATAGATCGCAAAATCGTAAAGGCTTGCATCCCGAGATAGATGTTCAGAAAAGGCAAGTTGCTCTTCGGGAAAAGTTTATTTGTTCAGAATTTTCAGACTTGGTGCCTCAAGTCCGTCCTCAGTGAACAAGCAATTGAAAATGTACAGGTAAAAACTTGTTCGTTACTTGTCGTTGAGGTCAGCGTTCCGTTGATTGGCTGCGTGAGCACCAATCACGCGCTTGGCTCGTCAGTTGTTTGTTTGGGCACGAGCTGAGTTGTTTTGCGACGTGCGAGTCATCTAAAATTCGCGCAAGCCTTGGTAATTGGGGTCGATGTCCTTGTGGCAATTGATGCAGTTAGGGCCGGTGTGCCATGCCTCGATGAATTCACGGGCGTGACGTGTTCTACCTGTGCCAATCACCTTGGCTGCGCCCCAGTCAAAACAATGGTCGTGATCCACGCTGTGCATTGCCATCTGTGACAGGGGGTCTCATCTTCTAACCGCCAGCGTGTGCTCATGGACTCGCTCGCAGAGTTGTTTTCCAGTTTGGCCAACATACTTCTGGGGACAGGCTCCACATGGTATCTCGTAAACAACGCCTTTCATTGAGGTGACTGGTAGCTTGTCCTTTCCCAAGACGAGCGTTTTCCTCAATGAAGTCGTCGGTTTGTGCGCAATGTTGATGTTATATGGTTGCAAATGCCGCGCGATGATCTCAGAAACGCCATGTACATAGGGGAGTGAGTTCCACTTAGGCGGGTCTCGTGTCCTCTCGCTGTTCGCGTCCGTTTGTTCATGAGGTCTGCGGCGCAGGCAGTCTTTGACAAAGTTTTTTGGATACCCGTTAGCTGCGAAGAGATTGGAGAGGAAGCCTAACTCCTCCTTCCGCGTCTTCTCATCTTGGCAGAAAGCGTAAGCATGTTTGAAGAGCGTAGAGACGCAGCTTCGTTTGTGCGTAGCAGGGTGATTGCTTCGGTAGTGAAGTATGATGTCCGCGTTTGTCTTCTTTCTGTACACGCTCGTCTGCAATCTACCCGTCTCAAGAAGCCTCAAGTTAACATCCAAAAATGATAATTGGGCATCGCTCATCTCCTCTCGAGTGAACTGTATGTCTGGGTGGACTGAGTTGATTGCCTCATGTAGTCGTTCCAAATCGGTGCGCTTGACAATAACGAATGTGTCATCAACGTATTGAAGCTACAATTTTGGTCTGAAATCCGCGAAAACAGATTTTTCGAGATCTTGTAAAACAATTTCAGCGACGAATCCTGAAATGGGCGAGCCCATTGGCGTGCCTTTCTCCTGGCGATAGAATTTTCCGTTGAATTGGCAGTAGTTGGTTAGACAAAGCGTAACCAGTTCCATCACTTTATCAGTAGGAATACTGATGGGTTTCTCTTCTAGTCGGTGTCGAATTATGTTCTTGGCGAGCTCAAGAGGGATCGATGGGAACAGCGATACTACGTCAAAAGACACCATGCATTCGTCAGGCTCCAATTGTATCTCTTTGATGCGTTGTTTACGAGATACCATGTGGAGCCTGTCCCCAGAAGTATGTTGGCCAAACTGGAAAACAACTCTGCGAGCGAGTCCATGAGCACACGCTGGCGGTTAGAAGACGAGACCCCCTGTCACAGATGGCAATGCACAGCATGGATCACGACCATTATTTTGACTGGGGCGCAGCCAAGGTGATTGGCACAGGTAGAACACGTCACGCCCGTGAATTCATCGAGGCATGGCACACCGGCCCTAACTGCATCAATCGCCACAAGGACATCGACCCCAATTACCAAGGCTTGCGCGAATTTTGGATGACTCGCACGTCGCAAAACAACTCAGCTCGTGCCCAAACAAACAACTGACGAGCCAAGCGCGTGATTGGTGCTCACGCAGCCAATCAACGGAACGCTGACCTCAACAACAAGTAACGAACAAGTTTTTACCTGAACATTTTCAATTGCTTGTTCACTGAGGACGGACTTGAGGCACCAAGTCTGAAAATTCTGAACAAATAAACTTTTCCCGAAGAGCAACTTGCCTTTTCTGAATATATATATATATATATATATATATATATATATATATATATATATATATATATATATATATATATTCTCCTCCCCCCTCCCATGTTCCTTTTCTTTAAAAAAAGGTCCTCTGGTTTGTTTAGTCACCTGTAACAGTGTTTACTGTTTGCTTCTTATTTTTGTCAATAAGTGCCCTTTTGAATGTGACATGACTGTGTAACACTGGTCAGGACACCACACAATAATTAGATAATCATTCTTAGTGGAAAAAATGTTCTGGCTGTTGCAAGTTTATTTGCACAGAAAGAAAGGGCAAGGGGGAAGAGGAAAGAAAGAGGGAGAGGGAGAGAAGAGAAGAGAAGGCTACATTAGGGGCAATTGGTCAATCTGATCAGAAGGATAATTCTGAATTCAGGATAGATTGATTGATCTCTGGATCCTATCATCCCTTTTTAGATATAGTGCTTTGTGTGGGAGAAGAAAGCCAGACAACACACAAAACTTGAGAACCACATTTTTCTGCTGCATTACATCCAAAGTTATATATTAGGGCTTTGCAGAGGGGCTGAATGAGAGAGATGATTTCCAATTTTAGCCTGTTAGAATTTGTCTCTAAATCTATACAATATGTGCAAAAGTGTGGACTTTGCCTCAAGCCAGAGCTTAGGCCTAGTGCTTAACTGAAAGCAAAATAAGATGTTTTCTTGCAGGATGGATTAGGCTGTAGTACATAACAACCAACCTGGGAAACATCCTGAGTGAAGAATCTCTAAGACACATTTGAGCTTGCATGGGGATTGCAATTGTATACAGACCAATGTGGGAAGCCCCCACCCTACCCCAGAAGAATGAAATATTTTGGGGAATATTAAAAAGGCAGGATAGAATATTTCCCCTAAAGGAGAAATAAAAACAAAAACAAAAACAAACTTAAGGGAGGCAGAAACCTGCCCCAAGCAGAAACTGAGGAGGCCAGCTTTTTAAAATGCAGATTTAGTAATCCATTCAGAAGAAACTGGGTCAAGACAACAAACAAAACTTGGAGAAAATTAGCTCAGTCAAATACCTAAGATTTGCATTTCCCCCTTTGCCTATAGAGCCAGCCATGACCCCTACATGACCCCATAGGAATCCAGGAGGTATAAAACCCAGCCACTCTCAATCCATTCTGTCCGCTGTCTGAGAATCACATGTGATTGATGGTTCTGCTTCATCAATAAAGGGAACCTTTATTTCCAATCAGCCTCCATTTTATTTCCAGTGCCTTCTTCCCAGATTGGAACTGAACCAGATGGATTTTCCTTCCATAACTGAGTAAGGGATGTTTCAGAAGGCTGAAAAATACAATTGGAAATTAGCAGGACTCCTCCCCAATTCATACAATTCTTCATATTTGAGTCATACTGGAGCATCCTGAAAAACAGGCAAATTTTAACCTGACTTTCCTTGCAGTGCGAATGTTCATCTGAATGTAATGTAAAATAAGCTAGGACCAATTTTCCTAATGCTACACTTTGAGATAAATTATGGGCAAAGTTTAGCAATCTCCCCCTGAAAAGGCGCATTTGTATAATCTCCTTATTACTTTTGCTTGCCTCAATATTTTAATTTTTAACATTCAGATGAGAGGATGAGATAATGAGAAAACACAAGGTTTTCAGGTATCTGCATACCCCATGCATGCAAAGGATAGTGTTGTGCAGAAAATTGGAGGGAATTGATTCCAATGATGAGCTGCTTTATCAAGAAATTGAATTGAAATCTGCCTGTCTTGATCTTATTAAATCTCTTGGACTCTCACTCTGAATTAATACATACTGGTTCTTGGACTTCTTCCATGAAATATCCCTTCAGATATAGGAGATGACTAATGTGCCTGAAGGAAGGGTCAAACGTGTCATCAGTCATGAGTCCCTTTGCACTGAGGAGAGATCTAAGTCCAGTTCACCTTGAATTCCTTTGACTCTTATCTACCAATTTGCTTTGACAGGTTAATAGTTCAGATTCTTGTAGAGAGCTTAAGCTTGCAATAAATCTTTATACCCATTTGAACTGCCTGGAGCTTCTGTCCTTGGCAGTTGACATCTGGTACTTTTTAAAGTGCTTTCATATTAATTTTGATTTTTTTTTTTCAAATTGAAACATTTTTAGATCCTTCTGTTTTCATAAACTTAGCTTTTACTTCCCTGATCATCCCGGCTGCCCTTCCTTGAACCCAGTTTCAGCTTGTCTGAATTAGTCAGTTTAGCTTCACAGAATCATGCAAAGCATCCCAGAAAAGCATCTCAGAAAACTGAGAAGACTCGTTCCAGTGAGGAACAAACCTTCCCAGTTAATCTCCCATACTTCCTGTTATTTTGCATCTTCAAACCTGAGGTATGTAACACAGCTAAAATACTTGAAAATGAACATTCAGAATAGCAGGAAGGGTAAGGAGGAAATAAAAACCTTTCTTGCTGGCTCAGAATTGATGGAATAAATTGAAAGCTTGACAAAGTCAAATTAAATTTTCTAGATTTAGGAAGCTAAGCAGGACAAAATCAGCTTAGTATTCAGAAGCAGGATTACTGCAGGATTCCGGAGCTATAAACTGAAAGGTAGAAAAGAAGAACCTGAAAAAAAAAGCAATTCCCCATTACAATCACCAGGAATGAGTGAATGAATGAATGAATCAATCAGTGAGTATTTCATTGAAATTTTACATCAATGAAAAATACAATAAGTGAAGCAGAATGTGGGGAAAATATAGTGGAACAATGAAGTGATGAGCCATCTGATGAATCCATCAGATGGATGGATTCAATTTGAGCAGAAATTGGAAGACTCTACCAATGGAAAACCTAAAGATCCTACCATTAGAATGGAGGAGCCAACTGGAGAGAGATCAACCTGAAAAAGATCTATCTGTGCTGCTGCTAAGAGTTAACAAGTAAGAGTTGTCTCAACATATTATTATTATTGTTATTTTACATTATGGTGACCAAAATTGGATGCAATATTCAAAGTGTGGTCTTACCAAGACATTATAAAGTAACTTCATTCTATTCTTCTGTTAATGTAGCCTAGAACTGTGTTAGCCTTTTTGGCTGCTATAGCACACTGGAACACTGCTGTCATGTGATCCCTAGTCCTTCTTTTCATTAAATTAGACATACCCAATTGTGGCAACTGTTCTTCATAGATTTTAGCATCTAGCCTGCTAATCACCTTTATTGTTCTTCTATGCACTCTTTCTAGAGTCTAAATATCCTTTTTATATCATGCCAAACAAACCTGGATACTATATTCCAAGTCCAGTTTTACCTATGATGATGAGAATATTGTTGGCAGAACTTGTATAGTGATTTGGATTCTGGAGGGAGAGGGACTAAGGTGAGTAGATAGATAAATGGGAAGATAGTGTATAGCAAGGTATTACATGGAGAAAAAAAATGATGAGGTAACCCAACTCCCAGAGAATAGCAGTAAATTGTTTTAGGCCTATCTTTGGAAATTCTGCACTATGCCATTCATGTATATTTACCATAACAAGTGATGGTTTCTTCCATGTCTGATTGATGCCGACAGTTTGTATCCTTCACAGAAATTGCTGATGGCCCTCAGAAAAAAACAACAACCCTTAAAACAAATTACAGCTACTGAGTTGGATATCCTAGAAATTTGACAGCTAAATAATACTTTGAATTAGGATTTTTGCTTTTTCCTATGATCTGTGGTATGTATGCAGGGAAAGTGTTTTACGAAATAATTACTATATGCAATGTATGCAGTTTTATCCCAGCCTATGAAGTTCAGTTTGGTGTGGCACACTGATGGAATTAAACATTGCTTTGCTGCACTTCCATGGATAATTTGCTGAATCTCTCTGGCTATTGATTTCTCTGGGTGCACAAATACTGCATATAGTTAGAACTGACCTTTCCTTGTCCCACCACAAGGTGACCAGCCATTCTGCATGTATATCAAAATGCTCTTTGGTCTTTCCCCATTTTGTTTTAACTCCAATTCCTTTTCTTTGCTGAGGTCTAATAGGTAGTAAATTAGTAGATTAAGATGACAGAACTCCCAATGCAATGCAGATTTTAATTTTTTTTAAAAAAATATAAATATTCTGAAACAGAACACTGGGAAGAAAATGATATATAGTTTGTTTGTAAGCTGCCAAGAATCACAGAGAGTGAGTGGGCCGCCATGTGAATCCTCTAAATAAATTTTAAAAGTAAATTTATGTCTGCTCACTTTGTTAAACTAATGTAATTTTATTCCATCTTGGCCTTGGTCTTTAGCTATATTGCTCCTCTGCTCCTTCCCTTCCCTCACATCTTTTCTTTTAGACTCAATTTAGATTCTAGTCAAAATTTTGTTCTTTTACATTTTTAAAGCTTTTGATATGTAATTTTATTCTGTTGTATTTTTTATGCTTTTAATTTTTTTTAGCCTTGCCTTTCTTATGCTGGTCTCTGATAAAGGATAAAGGTAAGGATATTATTTCATTTGATTTGTAGGTTTTACTGCATTGGCAGTAGCTTTGTGTAACCTTGATGTAATTGTGACTAATATGACGAATAAGATATGAAGGAAAACATATATTAGAATAGAATAGAATAGAATAACTTTTGTCTTTGAATAGAATAGAATAGAATAACTTTGAATGTACACTAATCAGCATACATTAAAATGAAATTTCATTGCATACAGCTCTCAAAGGGTCACCATGACAGAATAAATAAATAAATACAAAATTTTGCATGCATCCATATGTATTACATGCCATAGAGAAACAACACGTTCTCGTTTGGATGTATACATGTACAGGGCAAGGAAAAAAAATGTTCTATTCTATTCTATTCTATTCTATTCTATTCTATTCTATTCT
Organism: Hydrophis major; assembly: GCA_033807585.1. Classification (NCBI taxonomy): domain Eukaryota; kingdom Metazoa; phylum Chordata; class Lepidosauria; order Squamata; family Elapidae; genus Hydrophis; species Hydrophis major. The sequence goes on along the minus strand of CM066332.1, from coordinate 13,651,548 downwards.
ATTCTATTCTATTCTATCCCATCCCATCCCATCCCATCCTATTCTATTCTATTCTATTCTATTCTAATAATTTGTGTTGAATACCATCATGTCCCCATTTTCTCATTTATCCAATTTTATTTAAAGTTATGTTCAAACGTCTAGTTGCATTTTTTAAAAATGCATTTACATGTTTATTTTGACTACTATAAATTACATGTCTGCAGGTCTGATACATCCAAATTGTTGGTATTAACTGAAGTAGTGAGAATCCAGTCATGTCATGGTGGAATTTGCAATGACCATGCATCAAAAATAGAACAAAAAACACTGTTGGATCAATGTAATCTTTTTGAAATCCAAGTGTTATCTGCTTAGCCACTAGCTGACATGGTTCAATAAATATACCTAGAAGTTTAGTTTTCAAGAAATCACAGTTAGTTTTCTCACTTTATTCATGGGAAATATATGGGGGAAAACCCTTGTATCTACTGTCTAATCCTTGATAGACTAAAAATCACTGAGCAATTAATTAAGTATCACATGATATTGCACAATAACCAGTTTCCTTTGCATTTTAGGCTAAAATTGAGTTTAATGGAATTGCATACTTGGGAATATCCTTTTTGTGTAGGTTGTGTAGAATTTTTATATCTGCTCTTGCTATGATCAAGAGACTATCAGAAATCTTTACTATTTGCATGGTCAGTCAGAAAATTTTCTCTGATGAATGTTCACAGGGTCCCATGATGGACATTAGCTCGCTATTACTGGCTGTCACCACAGCTTAAAGTAGCTCACCCATATGTGAAAACACTGCTTCCACACCATTCCAGTATTCGAAATTTAAAACTCAATGTTTTAAGAGCTAAAAGCATTTGAAAGGAGGGTGTTTTTTGATGTTGTTATTGATTTTTTTTTCATACTACAAAAGTTCTGTTTTGTTCACTTGCTGTTTGTCTTTACACTTAAAAGACTTGAAAGAACAAACTGGCTTAGTCATGAAGTTGTAGATCTCTTTGGGTGTGATAGTACTTTTTTGTTGAAGGGATACAGCAAAGCAGAAAAAAAACTTTTAATATATAATTAATCATGCCTCCTGACCCTTAAGCTAAGCAACTTATGCAGCCATGATCTCTATTTTTTTCTATGAAAAAACAAAAAACAAAAAACCAGAGTTGGTGCATTGTGTTTTGGCTGGAGTTTGATCTGTAACAATCTGTAGGTACTGGTATTGCATAGTCTATTTTTTGCATTATGTGAAGGCAGATAGATGGGATCAATGTGATTATTAACATGAATATAATCTGCCAATAGGTATAGAACCACAAAATACAATAAAATACATTAAAAGGGTATAAAAAATAAATTAACATAATGTTATTGGCCAGAATGAGCAATAATCTGAATGATGAAATTACACTAGATCAAAAATCTGAAAATTAAAATCATGGGAGCTGTTCCTTATACTGGCACTGATTCTGAAATATTTTAGTGCTCTTCCAAAGTTTGCTACATTATTTTATACCATGAAATGAAGAGAGGGAAGGAAGGGGGATATTTTACTGAACCATTTCAATCGAAACTCCATGGAACTGCATTGCCAAAATAGCTAAAGGACACTTACTGAATAATATCAATATTGTTGGAGTTGGCCCAATAGAAATGTATTATTATAAATTATTATATAATTCCTGAAAAGGCAGTTGTTCAAAATGATACTGTTATGATGAGTCTCCCAGCCATTCAAAAATCTGGGAAAATATTATTTTATTTTGTGGCTTTATTGTTACATTGTAGTTGGATCACAAGTAATCCAGGTGTTTAGAATGTATTTGGCATTTTTGTCTATCTACTGAATCCTTCCAAAGACCTGGGATAGGAACATATGACTGTTTGATAGTGTTAAACAATAGCTTCTCTTTCTCCCCACTCTTGGTTGGTCACATTGCCCAATTATGAATTGTCTCAAAAATTTTGTTTTGAGAACTATTCACTTTTCTCTCTGACACCTGCATCAGTGGCCTTGGTGGGTTCTCGGGTCTCACAATCCACCTCTGGCACACCTGCATTCTTTCTCCCTTTCCCTCTGTCCCAGTTCTTTAACAAGTTGAATAGATAAGACCTAAACATTTCAAAAGAGGTTCAACCTTGACAGTAACTCGATAACTACCTGTACACAACATCTCATTTATAATATAACAAGTACAGTTTTCTCTGATGATATTACATATTAGTGGAGGCTCAGAGCTTCTCCTTCTGTATATTTATTTTCCATTTCATTTATGCAAGAAGGGTCTCACTGAACAAAACTTCTGCCTTGAAAACAATCTACAGTCATCCACTTCCCTTGCTTCAATGTTTCAGTTGAATACTTTTCTGAAGCTCAGAGATGTAAATAAATCTTAATCAGCTCCCTTTTGTTAAGAGGTCTTTTCCTTACCATTTTAGACTCTTGGTTGAGCTTTTGTTTTATTTATAAGGTTTTTGCTTTGTATTGAGGATATGCATAGGATCCTTTCATCTGGCTTTTAATCACATGTAAAGCATTCTCAGTGCCAGCAGATAGACAGAGAGAGATCAGCTGGTGAACGTCTCACACAGTGTTAGAAGTATAAAACTATTTATTTCCCCAAATACTGTTGCAGTTATGAGAGTGTTGGTTCAGAGAATTCATGTTTCATAACAGCAAAACCGAAGTTGGAAAACAGTTGAAATCAAAGTTGAAAACAGTGAAAAAGGTCAGAAAAAGGAGAGACAATTTGCCAGTAAGTCAGATTTACCTACACTTAATCTATTTAGCAGAACAAGGGAAAAGATTCTGTCAAAACACTGTCGCTATGAAATGAATGCTACTGTTTTCCTTTTCAACAATGACAGCATTTACCAAAACTAGAGTAATTTGTCAATGGCAGGCCTCACAACCAGACTTAAAACTACTCCATAACCAGCCCTCTTCTTCTGCAAGCCATTGCATTTCTAAATGTTCTACCTTATGATTCTTGGCTCTTGATGAATGTCTCTTTTCTTTTGTGTGTACTTGGAGTATTTGCACCAAGACAAGTTCTTTGTGTGTCCAACCACACTTGGCCAATAAAGAATTCTATTCTATTCTATTCTATTCTATTCTATTCTATTCTATTCTATTCTATTCTATTCTATTCTATTCCATTCCATTCCATTCCACGCTATTCTATTCTATTAGCAAGAAGGCAAGATAACACATTTTTATGACTCTGCCTAAGCCATCTTGTTTATAGACTCAAATCTTTTGAATCTGGACATCACCTGTCTTTTTATGGTCAACCCTTCTAACTTTGCTACATACACATTGTCTTGTCTAAATTATCTGCAGACTGAGATTACCTAGCACTATCTTTTCATTAGTATATCTGCTTTTATCTTTACTTGTGCTTAACATTCATTCTGTGGTCAGTTTGTGAATTTGGGGACATTGATCACAATATACTTCCTTTCAAGGGGGGGGAAAAACCCACAATTTTCTTTGTCTAATTAAATGAGAAAAGATGAAAAATGTCATGGGAATATGAGATTCTGCCATGGTTACTTGTAAGTGGGGGGGGGGGGGGGAAAGCCAACAGTCATTGATGTGATTTCATAAAGTATGCATAGATTTTAGCAATGTTTTGAAGATCATACCCATAAAACACAGGGCTCCAGTTCAGGCAGTCTTCTCCAAAAGAACATTCTTCAGGCATAGCTCCCAGAATTCCATACTGGTTGGGATTTATGGACAGTGAGATCTCAAAACCTCTGGGATCCGTTTGGGAAAGTTAACATAGGTAGGTTAACATACTTATGGATGTATATCTTGAAAAAGATCAATATTGATGAAAAGCTATCCAAATGATCTAGCATTTCTGATGAAACAACTCATTTTATAATATCAAATGACTGAAATGTATTATTTAGTTTTGGTTAGATTCTCTCTTTCATTTATCCTAGAAGTTTTCCAGCTGCTATCTAACTTAACTGCATTAAAAATCAGTAAATTAGGGTTGGAAACTCCTGTGACAAGTTAAAAAAGGGTTGATTTTTAGATTATATGTTTAAACATTCAGCAGCTGTAAAATAGAGTTTCATTTCACAAAGGAATACATGGTTTTAATTATGCATGGGCATTAATACACATTTAGTGAGGCAAACTCAAAGAATCTTTCATTCTTATCCGTCTTGCATAGTGACTCCCATCTAAAAGCCATGATACATTATGAGAACTTATGATTGAAATTCAAATTTGAATAATGTTAAAACACCATGTTAACAGTGAAAATGCTTAGAATGGCAATACAAATGAACACAGATAATTAAAATAAATGGTGTGAATTAAAGTTAAATTAACAACTGAGGTTACAATTGCAGATCAAAACCAGATTGTTGGATTATTAAACTTGCAAGACTAAAATGGGGATTTTTTTTCCAAAGAAGTTCTGAGTTAAATATAGTTTTCATGGAATTCAAATGTTAGTAAAAAGATTAGCATATGTACAATAAGATCACACTCCAAATATTTATCCAATATGTTTTCGACTAACACATCTAACTCATATTGAGAATGCTTTGTTTTAGTTCAGAAGTCCAAGTAATACAACCAGGAGTAGAATTGTTGAGGACGATAGTAAAATACATATTTACCATGAACTCTTAAAAGATACATTATCTGCATTCCTATCTTGCTTTTTCCATTGTAAATGTTCAATATAGAAGAATGAGCTTTGTGGTCTTTTATCATAGTTTGTGTGTGTGTGTGTGTATTTTCTAGTTTGTCTACATTCTTGTATATGCCATATGTTATTCCACTGATTTGTGTAAAACATTGGGACACTGAGGTTAGAGATTTCAGTAAACAGTTTATCATAACTCCCCCCCCACACACCTACATCTATCTATCTATCTATCTGTCTGTCTATCTATCTATCTATCTATCTATCTATCTATCTATCTATCTATCTATCTATCTATCTATCGAATATATATATATATATATATATATATATATATATATATATATATATATATATATATATATATATATATATATATATTCTGCTATATAGTGCGTGTGCCTATAAAAAACTAACTACATTAAACTAACTACTTCTATCTTAAGACTTTAAACTAATTACTTATATTTTCCTGTAATCCTTTTCAAACTAACTAGCCACTGTTGATCTTTAAATTATAAGATGGGTCTCTGCATTTTTTCTCACTGTCTCTCATTGTCTCAAAAGCCTGCCTCAGAATTGGTTGGATAATGCTTTCTAACAGTTTCCTACAACCCACACTTTTAAATAATTATGTATTAGGACTCTTATTAGTATGTGTTAGATAATGAATATTAATGCCTACTTTGTTCAGGCAAAAGTAAAGGGAACACAGGATGAGATGAACAGGGGCACTTTTATTAGGGCAAATAAGGTGGACCATATCACACAAGCCGTTCATAGGTGATACGACTACTGACATTATTCAATGGAAGTTACAAATAATGTTTAATTGTTTTGCCGCTAATTACCTCCTTCAAACCAAAACCATAACATAATTTATTAAAGATATGAATATCTTTCTGTTCAAGTGCACCAACAAGGGTATGATTAAGCCAAATATTTGACAACTGTTAGTAAATGAATGAACAATTATATTAATTTTGTGAATTTGTTTTCTGTTCCACATTTTCCCAATCCCATTAACATTCATTATATTCCTAAGAAACTGGTTTGTTATTATCAGTCTAACAAGATGATATTAAGTGTGTCTGTGTAAAGTCCAGTGCTTTCCAGTTATTTCTCTAGAAGATCAATATGAAATTCAGTATATGACACCTGTAAAGCGCTATTCCAAATATTGATTGATTGATTGATTGATTGATTTACTTACTTACTTACTTACTTACTTACTTACTTACTTATTTACTTATTTATTTATTTGTCATGTTTATATAGTGTTCATCTCACTAAAAGTGACCTGGAGAGCATACAACAATCAAATACTTTAAAAAAAGCAAATTTGCTGATTTAAATTTAATATCAAAAAGTTCCAGTGTTTTAAAGCATTACAGTTCCTTACATTATTAATTCAGTGTGCATTATTTAACTTCTTTGGTAAAATCAGCAAATAAATAACTACACAAATATAGGTGTTTTCTGTATTTATTTCTTTAAGATGTAACATTTTCTTTTTTTTTTCAACAATGACTGTATTGTATTCTGGAAAAAGGGAATGTGGAAATCTGCTAACATTAATCTGCTAAATAATTGATAAAGTTTTCAACAGTCTGCTTATAGTCCATGGATAAAATCTTTGCTTTGTTGGTATTTATGTTCTAACAAATCATCATTTTCAATACTAAAATAGAGGTTTAAAAAGGATCAGAATAAAGTGAAGGGATAGATAATTAACTGGGCTCTGCTAGCATTAAGGTAATCAGAAGGGTGATGAATTGTCTTTTCATTAGTAATTTCTTATTAGAATGTATTAAAATGGACAGTAGAGGAATTTCATCTAACATATATTTTTGAGTAAGCATTATTGAAAAGTCTTGGCCATTATTGAAAAGTCTTGGCCATTATTGGAAAGTCTTGACTAAATACAGCAAAATATAGCAGTATATTAAATGCTTATGTAGAATTTGCCTCTCATTCTACATCAAACTGATTGTAGAAAAATAATGCACTGGCAATTGTAAGAGTCTACCAAAAAACATGGCCAGCTATTTCAGCTGTGTGGTTAGATAACAGGTTGTATGGAAAGGGCTCTTGGAGTAAGTCACAATTCATGAGTTGCATCTATCTAATTTTAGAAGTTTCATCTATCTAATTTTAGAAGAATTTTACAATTCACTCTCTTTCCATTGGTGATCTTGTAGATGTGTGTCCAATCGAATCAGAATAGAGCTGGAAGGGACCTTGGAGGTCTTCTAGTCCAGCCCCCTGTTCAAGCAGGAGACCCTATACCATTCAGAAGAGACGGATCCAAAAGTAAATTTTGGAAAGGTTCAGATGCAGATATGTTGATCTAACTAGAAATGTTCACTAAAGGGTCCAATATATCTACTTTCTTTATTTGCTATCCCTTTGTTTTATCTGATTCCATTTTTTATTTTTATTTTCTATTTTCGCTTCCTCAGAATACAAACAATGCAATGAAATAGTTCTGGCTCTGGGATGCAAATATTGATTTTGTCCTGTAAGAAAATATTGTGCTTTGATAGCATTTCCCACAGCATTCCTTAGGGCTTTGGAAATTGAAGTTTAAGTCTCATTTTGGAGGGAAAAAAAGGATATTTGTCTTTTAGAGATACTTTTTCAAAAATGTATTCTGATCATGCAAGGTTTACTTGAATAGGGAAGTGTGAGACATAATCTAAAGGACCATCCACACACATGTACACAAATATCACTTTAATTCTCTCTCTCTCTCTCTCTTTTTTTTTTTTTTTCATTCTGAGGTCTGGGGGATGTTAAGGGGATGTTAATTTACTGTAAGTTTAGAAACCATTATATACACAAAAAAAATCAAGTTCCACAACTACAAAAAAAAAAAATTATAAAGAAAAATAAAAAAGGAAGAAAAAATACATGAGTAATTATGAACAATAAGAAACAAAAGGGAAAAATGTAAATAATGTAAACATATAAAAAAGAAATACGAAAGGATTCGTTAAACAGAAGAAAATGTAAGGACTCATTCCTCAGATTTTTCTTTGTAATGCTTTTATGTTAAAGTAAGTATCTTGACTATTTTTTTTTCTTTACATGTTATTTACAAGGGAAACCTCACTTGGTTAATTGGAATTCTTTTCCTTTCTCATCTCACTTTGACATGAGCAAAATATTTGATTCTACCTGAAGGAAAAGCTATTTCCCATCTATGCGAGCCATCCCCACATTGTATTTATGAGCCAAAAGAAAAATGCAAAAAATTGGTATAACTCAAATCTAAAAGCAGCTTGAATTTCTGCTGAAATTAGAGAAAAAGCAAAAATGATTCATAGTTTGATAATTTTCAGTTCAGGAACATAACAATATGGACAAAGTGATGGAGAAGCAAAGAAAAAGGTAATCCTAAAGAAGAAAGCAATGATTAAATTACATACATTTTTAAAGGTAAGATTATTCCCACAACAACAAATGCTGGAATTGTTAAATTATTTTTTTCCAAATCTCTCTCTCCCTCTCTCTCTCCTGCTCTCTCTCTCTCTCTTTCACATACATACATACACACACACACATACAGAGAGAGAGATAATGTAGCAATCCTAGTGGACAATCACTTAAATATGAGCCAGCAGTGTTCAGCAGCTGCTAAAAAAACCAACACATTACTAGACTGCATTAACAGAGGGATAGAATCAAGATCATATGAAGTGTGAATATAACTTTATGATGCCTCGGTAAGACCACACTTGGAATTCTGCATTCAGTTTTGGTTGCCACAATGTAAAAAAGATGTAGAGATTCCAGAAAAAGTGCAGAGAAGAGCAACGAAGATAACAAGAGGACTGGAAGCTAAAACATATAAAGAACAGTTGTTGGAAATGGGTAGATCTAGTCTGAGGAAAAGATGGACTGGGGTGGCATGATAGCAGTGCTCCAATATCTCGGGATTGCCACATAGAAGACGGAGTCAAAGGAAGTTAAACTAGAAGAACTTCAGTATCCCAACTCTCTTATTCTCTTTTAAGGTATTTATAGTCAATCTATATGGTATGAAGAACTTGTATGTGGGAGCCTTGGACAATCTGGACAATAATCATGGACTGTAGCATTTGTTTTTGTTTTTTGTTTTGAAAACAATAAGGAATAGGAACAAAACACACCAACCAGATATTCTACTCATTTAGAATGCATTGATTTTATGAATGCATTGATTTTGTTCTGTCTGTTACTCTGAATCAAGGGTCTTCAAACTTGGCAAGTTTAAGACTTGTGGACTTCAACTCTCAGAATTCCTGAGCTAACATGTCTGGAGGAGGAATTCTGGGAGTTGAAGTCCACAAGTCTTCAAGCTGTCAAGTTTGAAGACCCCTGCTCTGAATGTATAGGCATTGATATTATTCAATGTGATGAAACATCCTATCCATTCACAGGTCCTTTATTTATATTTGGAAAATAATTAATTGTAAAATATTATTTCATAGTTTTACCCTATTATAAAGGAAAGTGCCACTGCTACTTCTAATTAACTGATTTGGACAGCATGTTGATGTTTAATTTTAAAGTAATTATCAACTACTTTTCTATAGAACTTCTTGTTTCTTCCTTCTCCTTTAAAACTCCCAGTCATAGAATGGCTGATAGGGATTTCCTTATTTCTGTGGAACTTGCTATTTTTAGATTGTTTTCAGCATGGAAGTACAATTCTTTAAAGACCAGAAAGAAAGGAGATTTAGAAAGAAGGACTAAATAAATTAAAGACTTCTAAAGTATTAGTGAGTGGGAAGACACAAGGACATAACAAAGTTAATATTTTCAAATTACCATTATAATAGAGCTTAAAGTAGTTTCAGCAGTATAGCTTAAATATGACAATAAAACAATGGATATAGGAGCAGGGGATGATTAACATGTATTTAAAGTTGTAAAATATCTTTGGCCATATTTTCTTCTGGAAACTTTTGAAGGGAGGAGGAGGAAGAGGACAAGCAGAAGAAACAGAAAAAAAGAAAAAAAGAAAAAAGAAAAAGAAGGAAGAGGAAGAGGAAGAAGGAGGAGGAGGAGAAGGAGGAGGAGGAGGAGGAGGAGGAGGAGGCAATATTACATGGGTAAATATACATACAGTAGGCATTAGACAGTACTGTGAAAAAATAGGTTGTAGTCAAGGGAATTTTGCAACTAGTTTTCTTCTATTTTCCCAGCTTAAATGAAGAAATGATTTTAAACAAGTGGCAGAACCTAAATGTCAGAGCTGGTTAATTATTAGATGGGTAACCACAAAGAAATGCATGGTTCAAAAACAGACTAGAGTAAAAAAGAAAGAAATTCAGGGAGTTAAAGTCCAGATTTTAACTTGAAAGAAATATATACCATGCTGTTAAATACGATTTCTAAGATTTCTAGTGGCCAGATAATGGAGTTTTAGACTCTAATGATAAAATGGTAACATTTATACTGTTTACAGATAAGAATGAATTCTTCAAATAGTAAAAATTGCACAATGCATCATACCGTGCACAAGAAAATGCAAATCAGTGTAATTTGCATGATTATACAGGTCACAAAACTCATCTTTTTCAGCTGAGAATTTTGATTAGCTTGGTACAGAAAATCTTTAAGTAATTAGTGTAGCCCTGTCTGTAGTTAATATGATCTCAAACACAATGGAACAATAAAAATGAGAAAAAAAAAAACAATACAACACATATTGAAGGCTTTATATATTCGTTTGTAATGAAAAAATATCACTCACTTTTGAAACTAAATTTTTTCTATCTCCCAAAGCACTCTACTCAACAATGCTTTCTGTTTTATTACTAGAAGTTCCTTCCACTTTTTAGTAAGGAATGATTTCAGACAATCATGGTTTTTTGTTTGTTACTTTACATTTTAATTGTAAAGAAAGTCCTACTGTCAGTCAAAACTTGCTGTATGCAGATAACTCAGTTGGATGGGATATTCCTTATTTCCAGTTCTCTTGTTGTTTGTTGTTATGTGTTGGTTATGTGTTCATTATATACTAGTGTTGTGTATGCATAAAGATTAATAAAGTGTGAGCTTGGAGTAAGTGCAGGGTTCTGGCCCTGCACTTCTGATTGGCTGTTAAGCGGCCGGACCGGATTGGCCCATTCCGGGTAATCCGATTGGCCCTTAACAGAGAGTTCCTATTGGTTACAAGAGCTAGTGCTCCTAGCTCGTTATTGGTTAAAAGTTACAGGGTTTGCCTATATAAGGCGGGTTTAACTGCTGTTGAATTGAGGAAGTCACAATGTAAATAAAGAGTTGAAGTTCACCATTCAGAAACTTGTCTCCATTCTTTCTCACCCATGCTTAAACTTTACACTGGCGATGAAGGTGGGATGTGGAGATACCTGAACCAACGAAACTTTGAAGAACACCGAGCATGTGACAGACGACGCTAACAACGGAACCATGTCTGGCGGCATCGTACCACCCACTCCGTTCGATCCAGTACAGGAGGACTGGGAGTCCTACATGGATCGCTTCTAAATGTTCTTAGAAACCAACAACTTAAAGGACACCACACCAGGAAAGAAACGGGTGGTATTCCTAACGCATTGCGGTCCAACCGTATTTAAGATGGCTAAAGCACTAGCCAAACCCCGAGAAGTGAAGGCCATGGATTGGGACAACCACGAACCTCTCCTACGAGATCACAACGCCCCGACTGTGCCTACACTCGTGAGATGCCACGAGTTTTATCAGAGGAGCCAGCGAAAGGGAGAAAGCGTGGCTGACTTCATAGCAGACCTCCAAAATTTGGGAGGCCTCTGTGGATTCACCGATTGAGAAGAAGCACTAAGAGATCGCATAGTTCTGGGACTAGATACACCAGGCGTCCAAAGCAAGCTGATGGCGAAAGTCGACATCAGCCTTGCCGACGCCATTGCCGATGCTACGGCAGCAGAAGCAACCAGGAAGTCGGCTGCACAACTATGCTGAAACCGTGCTCCAGTACCACCACTGACAAGCAACATTTTATCCAGGTCAGAAGAGCAGCTTGCAACGATGCACCACGAGGACCTCTCTTCATCATCAGACAGTGATGAAGAAGGGGTCCATCGACTGCGGTCCGACCGGGACCACCAGCCGAAGCCTTTACGCCCTTGCGCTGGCTGTGGGGCCAACCATGCCAGGTCCGAATGCAAATTCCGCGATGCGCTCTGCCATGAATGCGGGAAGCGAGGCCACATTGGACGGGTCTGCCGAAGCTTACCAGGACCCGGCCAGGCCTCAAAAGGGACTAACTATCGCCAATTGACAGGAAAACGTCCTGTACGGCGAGAGCCAGTAAACCACTCCTAGAAAACGAGTTTTGCAGAGAGAAGAGGCTCACCATACTATCACTATTGGTCACACCTCAGCTTTAGACACCAAGAAAACATGAATCACAGTAGCCATCGAGAACCAGCCTTGCCACATGGAAGTCGACTCAGGATCGTCCCTCTCGATGGTGTCCTGGAAGACCCTTAAACAACTCATCCCCACAATTCAATGCCAAGATCTTCGTTTCCAAAGACTCATTCTCAAGGACTACCAAGGGAATCGAATCCCCGTCATTGGTTACTGCCGAGTCCGAGTCTCCTTCAAGAAGCACACAGCATACTTACCTTTAACGATCATTGATAGAGATAGGCCTAGCCTACTAGGCCTCCAATGGTTCATGCCACTCGGCATTGAAGTGGCTGGCATAAACCGAGTCAGCGGTGGTGACTGGGAGGAAGACCTTATCTCTGAGTTCCGGGACGTCTTCGCGGACAGCTTAGGCAAGTACAAGGGGACCCCAATTTCATTCAGTCTAGATCCAAAAATAGCTCCCATTCGCCTAAAGCCCCGTCGAGTTCCGTTTGCCTTAAAATCGAAAATCGACAAACAACTCGACAAACTGATAGCTCAGGGGGTGTTAGAGCCCATCGATCACTCCCCTTGGGAAACCCCTATTGGAACACCCATTAAGCCAGATGGGTCAATCCGAATTTGTGGGGACTACCGGGCCACTTTGAACCACGCCCTGCAGCAGAACGCGTATCCAGTTCCGGTGGTGCAGCATCTCCTCCACTCCCTGGGGGACGGGTAAGTCTTCGCTAAATTAGATTTAGCTCAGGCATATCAGAAATTACCAGTAGATGAAAAAACGGCACAGGCCCAAACTATTGTGACGCACCGAGGTGCCTTTAAATGTACCCGGCTTCAATTCGGAGTTAGTGTAGCCCCAGGGATTTTTCAGAGCCTAATGGAAAGGTTATTGCAAGGAATTAAAGGTGTGGTCCCCTAATTTGATGATGTATTAATTGCAGCCCCTACAAAAAAAAATCTTACAGGACTGGTTAAAATTACTCCTAAAAAAATTCCAAGAGGCCGGTCTTAAAGTTAAAAAAAAACAAATGTAAATTGTGTACTGACAGTGTTGAGTTTTTAGGGTACCTGATTGATAGCCAGGGCATTCAGCCTACCGAAAGTAAACTAAAAGTGATAAAAAATGCTCCCAGGCCACTAAACAAGGCCAATCTCCAGGGGTTCCTAGGCCTCATCAATTTTTATAATGTATTTTTGCCACACAAAGCAACGGTCGCTGAACCGTTACACCGGTTATTAGATAAAAAAGCAAATTGGCCATGGGGTTACCGTGAAGAACAGGCATTCCGAAGTGTTAAAAAACTGCTCATTTCTGACTCTGTACTCATGCAGTATAACGAGACCTTGCCATTAGTTATAACCTGTGATGCATCGCCTTTCGGGGTGGGCGCCATTTTGAGCTATGTACTGCCTAATGGGAACGAAGCCCCTGTTGCATATTTTTTCAAAGACTCTTTCAAAAACTGAGTGAAACTATGGATAAATTGATAAAGAAGCCCTTGCAATTGTCTCAGCTGTGAAAAGATTCCACGAATCCGTGTATGGCCGGGCTTTTACTATTGTGACTGACCACAAACCATTATTGGGGATAATAGCTGGAGATAAGCCGACTCCCTACATATTATCCCCTAGGAGGACCCGATGGTCAGAATTCTTAGCTGCTTATAACTATCGGCTGCAATACCGCCCGGGGAAGGCCATTCCCCACGCCGACGCATTGAGCCGAGCACCACTTCCAGAGACTCTCGACGATCCTGCACCAATGGTAACCACGTTGCAAATCGAGGCACTCAACTCACCGCCACTAACCGCTCGATATCGCGAGAGAAACCAAACGCGACCACACCCTAGCACGAGTCCTAAGCTGGGTAGAACGCGGATGGCCATTGGACCAACTATCAGATGACTTCACACCATTCAAGACTCGACAAACCGAGCTCTTCTCCCAGAAAGGCTGTGTCATCTGGGGCGATAGAGTTGTTATCCCAGAATGACTCCAGAAAGCGCTGCTGAGAACCTTGCACGATGGCCACCCCGGCATCATGCGAATGAAAGCCCCTTGCACGAAGCTACGCATAGTGACCGGGCATTGACAAGCAAATCGAACAGTGGGTTAAAGCTTGTCCCAAATGCCAAGAAATCAGCAACGCCCCACCAAAAGCCATGCCTATTGAATGGGAGACACCACGTGGACCTTGGTCCCGAATTCACCTGGACTTCGTGGGGCCAACCAAAGGCCACACCTTCCTGCTTACCATCGACGCCTACTCGAATTGGCTCGAAATCCATCGCATGACGACTACGACCTCCGAGGCGGTTATCAAAATCTTAAACAGACTCTTTGCAACCCACGGATTACCAGACGTCCTGGTATCCGATAAGGGCCCTCAATTTACCGCACTAGCGTTCGAGCAGTACCTCGCTGACCGCGGCATTCGCCATGCGCTCACCTCGCCTGCGCACCCTGCGACCAATGGCAAAGCAGAATGCATGGTCCAATTTGTGAAGAAAACCTTGCAGAAGGTAGACTACGATAAACTTGATGACAAGGTCAATCAAATCCTCTTCTTGCAACACATCACCCCACATAGCGTCACCAACAAAACTCCCGCTGAACTGCTAATGGGAAGGAAGCTCTGCTCCCACCTCGACCGGTTGCACCTAGCTTACGAACCGGAGAAACCACTAGGATCCAGCGGCTGCTTTCGCACCTTCCAGGTAGGAGACTTGATATATGCTAAAAACCTATCGGGCGACCCGTTGTGGGTGGAAGCGACAATAGTACATGTAACCGGCCCCAGATCCTACCTTGTACAATGCCTTGATGATAAACTTTGGAAACATCATATCGATCAATTACGATCGCGGCTTCCAGCAGCCAGTCCGAAAACCCCCTATGACCAAACTGAGGGGGGGGGAGGTACGGAAGAAGATGAATTCCTAGAAAACCCGTGTGAAGGAAACGACGGTTTGATAGAAACTCAGGAAGCGGAGCTGGAGGGAGAAACGGTTGCACCTCAGGGAATTGCAGAGAATGTGGGCAACGACGTAGAAGTGAACTCTGAACCAGAAACAGTCCCATTGCCAAACAACGATCTACCTCAGCGTGATTGCAGCCAGCAGATACCACGGAAATCAAAGAGACCAGTAAAACAACCATCCTACCTAAGGAACTATGTAACTGCGCCCTGCAAATAAGAAGCTAGGGGGAAGGGGTGTTGTGTATGCATAAAGATTAATAAAGTGTGAGCTTGGAGTAAGTGCAGAGTTCTGGCCCTGCACTTCTGATTGGCTGTTAAGCGGCCGGACCGGATTGGCCTGTTCCGGGTAATCCGATTGGCCCTTAACAGAGAGTTCCTATTGGTTACAAGAGCTAGCGCTCCTAGCTCGTTATTGGTTAAAAGTTACAGGGTTTGACTATATAAGGTGAGTTTAACTGCTATTGAATTGAGGAAGTCACAATGTAAATAAAGAGTTGAAGTTCACCGTTCAGAGGCTTGTCTCCATTCTTTCTCGCCCATGCTCAAACTTAACAACTAACTTAAATCTTTTGTCAGAATTCATTGAACTCTGAGCCTACACTCTGAGCTTACTGGCGGTGCTAATTAGAAGCTAGTGTAGGTACACACAACCTCTCTCAAATTATCTTCTGGGATCCCCACCAATTGAAGAGACCGTGCAACTTATGTGATTATTTGCTAGTGTTCTTTATTGCAATGTGTTGCACACACATTGTTAAAGACCAAAGAGACCCTGAATGGAAATATTCTTTCACTCACACAGCACACAAAAACCTTGTGAATTATTCTTAGCAAACTCTGTTGCTGAAACCTGACTTCTGTAGCAAATATCTGGAACTCGGGAAGAAGATAAAACTGTTTTTAAGTTTACTTTATCTTTTTCTAAAAAAAATAATGATTTGGTTGCACCGAGGGAACAAATACTGTTACATTCCAGCAAGTTCCAAATTCTGACAGCTTTGAAAAAGCAAAGTGGTTGTTTGCTTTTCAAATTCAGATGTAGATCTTTTTAGCTGATCTACATTCAGATGTAGATCTTAGCTGGACACAAGGTATAAAACCGTGTTTTATTTTGTTTTTTGTAAAATTTTGCTAATATTTCATTGTTCCCATATCTATTTAAAATGTAAATTTAGTCTTTGCAATAAACAGACAGGAAGAGCAGGGAAGTCAAGATTTCTCTTAAGGGGATAGGGATGGGGAATGTGTATGGGCTACATACTACTAACAATTAAGAATATTAATAATATTTGGACTTTTCTATTTTGTTTTTAAAGCCCAACCCTTTCCTCTCATTTCTTTCTAAGCAATTAACTTCGAGGTTTGTCCACATGCTTAGTTTTTTCTTTATTCTATCAAATTTAGCCATTCACTTAAACTTCCAAAGCAATTATCATCCATCTTATGGCTGGTTATTAAAAAGACATATTTCACACACAAAAATGTCTATGTAAGTCTATGGGGTGAATTCAATTCCTTGGAGCACATTGAATAACCTCAGTCCAATTTAGTTTCTCTACTATCATGGTTATGGCAACATCCAAACTACCTAATATCCAAGAATCAATTGCCAGACTGCCATGAAGTTCAAGGACATTTTAAATGATTAAGAGGAAAGTTAGGTAATAAAGTCCTTTCCCCTCCAAAATAAGGTGGTCTACTGACCTTTTGGGGGAATTTCCTTTGCTGCTGATTTTACAAGGCATCATTCTTTGGCCCAGTTCAAATTGCCTTCATTTCCCATACAGCTGGGAGCAGTTTCTGATATTATCTCCTTCAATTTCTTGCTCTCCTCTGCTGTAATGTCATTTCTCTCTCTTTCTCTCTCTCTTTTTTTTTTCATTCTGAGGTCTGGAAGATGTTAAGGGGATGTTAAAACATTGTCCTCTGGAAATTTAAAGTAGCAGCATTTCCCCCCCCTTCCAAGTTCATAGAGCATCTTTTAAAATTTAATTCAATCAGAATAGAGTTGGAAGGGACCTTGGAGGTCTTCTAGTCCTACCCCCTACTCAATCAGAAGACCCTATACCCATGATGGCGAACCTATGGCACGCACGCAGAGCCATTTATGTGGGCACTCGAGCCCCAGGCAAACTTACCTCATTGCACATGCGCGCACCTCCCAGCTGATTTTTGGACCTTTTTCGGCCTCCCAGAGGCTTGAGGGAAGCTTCTGAAGGCTTTCGAGGCTGAAAAACAGGCCCATCACTTCCTGTATTTCTGGAAATACTGGAAGTGACGAAATGGGCCCATTTTTTGGCCTCCAAAGGCTGCAAGAGGCTTCCCTCGAGCCTCTGGGAGGTTGAAAAAGGTCCAAAAATCAGCTGGGAAGCGCGTGCATGTGCAGAACAGGTAAGCAGGCAGCGGGGCGGATCACAAGAGCATATGTGGGGGGAGGGGGCACACGCATAGCTTTCTGGGTGCTGGCATGCCAATTTTCAGCACAGGAACCCAAAAAGGTTCGCCACCACTGCCCTATACCATTTCAGATAGGTAGCTGTCCAGTCTTTCCTTAAAAACCTCCAGGATGAAATCCCTACAACTTCTGAAGGCAAGCTGTTCCAGTGACTCATTGTTAAGAAATTTCTCCTTCATTCCAGGTTGCTTCACTCCTTGATTAGTTTCCATCCATTGTGTTGTGAACTAATAAAATACTCAAATAAAGTTTATCAAAAGCTTTAGAAAATAGCAGGGTTCTAACCCTGCACTTCTAATTGGCCGATAATAGCGATATCGGATTGGTCCATTCAGGAGAATCTGATTGGCTGTTAACGAGCCACTCTCATTGGTTAAGGGGGTTAACACTCCACGTTTCCTATTGGTTACTAGAGCAGCAGCTTGCCTATAAAAGGGCTGTTTTTGCTCTAGGGTTTTGCTCTGTTCAGAATGTATAATAAAGAGTTGAAGTTCACTCTTCACCGTCTCGTCTCCGTTCCTTGCGCCCATGCACAGAACTTAACACATTGTTTCTTGTTCTGCCCTCTGGTCCTTTGGAATATAAATTGCCCCTCAAATACTGGAATATTACTATCATGTCACCCCTCGTCCTTTCCATACCCCTTAGATTGGCCATACCCCATTCCTGCAACTGTCCTTCATATGTTTTAGTCTCCAGGCCTTTAATCATCTTCGTTGTTCTTCTCTGCACTTTTTCCAATGTCTCGACATCTTTTTTGTAATGTGGTGACCAAAACTGGATGCAGTATTCCAGATATGGTCTTACTAAGGATTTATAAAATGTTATTAATATTTTATGTGATCTTGATTCTATGTCTCTGTTTATACAACCAAGTATTGTATTAGATTTTTTTGGTGGCTGCTGCACACTGCTAGCTCCTGTTAAATTGCTTTAACAGAAGCCAGAAATTGGTTGTGTTCACATGAAATCGAAGGCACTGCCACTAAATCATTTTCCAAGCATCACAGGTATTTACTGTACTATAAAACATTGCATATTTACACATTATTTAAGAAGAAATGAATGGTTTTTATGCTTTTGTCTCTGATTTGGCTTTATAATGCTTTATTTGGGGAGATTAGAAAGTCTGTATTTGCTTTTTTAGTCCAACCATAGATTGTCATTTCCCTTAAACGTATGTCAGCTAAGTATATTGTCACAACAATTCTTTCACAATTGTTAAAGCTGCATGCATTGTACTAAGATCATTTAAAAAGCAAAAATATGGGCATGCAGTCAGTCATTGTGCAAATGAAGGTAATGAACTGGATTTTTTTGTCAGTTAAACAGAATTTATATTGATAATAAGATGATGGCAATGATTAGCAAGGGAATGTTCATGTCACCTGGGTTTTTACACTTAATAGGTGCACTCCAAACAATTAAAAAGTATCCTATTTTTTTCTGAAAACACAGCAGCATTGACACTGAAGATGGCTATAATGCAAAAAGCAATCTGAGAATAATATTTGAAAACAAGGAAAGGGAAAAAAAGCAAGAAAATATCAGAAAAATTAAAAAAAAAAAAAGGCCATGTGAAATCCATTTTTCAGATGAACTTCCGGTGTTAATGAGATTGTAAAAAATAAGGATGAATGGAAGTATATTTTGACCCAGTGTAAAATAACCACGCCACATTACAATTTCAGCACTTGTAAATAAGACAAGCACTTCAAAACTAATCACTTTAAAGTGGATTTGAGGACAACATGTACATTTACCTGGATACATATATTATTTCCTTTCGGATAAGGCAACTTGCAAAAAACACAGGAAAGGAGTAAGATGTTTAGGCATGAGATGGGAAGGAGAAAAAGAAATATAGCTAAATCAAGTCTACTACACAAACTCTATTAGTACACCTCTCCAGATTTTTCTGTCCCTACAAAACATTTCTGTTTTAATTACACTCCTGGCCTGTTTCAAACAGTTATTTATTTATTTATTTATTTATTTATTTATTTATTTATTTATTTATTTATTTATTTATTTATTTATTTATTTATTTGTTTGTTTGTCAATCACTTACAAGATAATAGGTATAAGTATATACATAGTTATGAATACATGAAATGGGTACATATAAGAAAAAATAAAAGAAACAATAGGACAGGGACGGTAGGCACCTTGGTGCGCTTATGCACGCCCCCTACAGACCTCTTAGGAAAGGAGTGAGGTCAACAGTAGACAGTCTAAGGTTAAAGTTTTTGGGGTTTGGGGAAGAAACCAGAGAGTCAGGTACAGTATTCCAGATATTGACCACTCTGTTACTGAAGTCGTATTTCCTGCAATCAAGTTTGATTGCAGGAAATATGACTTCAGGAAATTTGAACATTGACCTCAAACTGTCCAGTTCTCTCTCTTTTTTGTCCATCATATCAACTGCATCCAACTATTACTTGTCAATATTGACTTTATACTCAACTTCTCATCCATTAAGACATGTTCTTGACTATTTAATGTTCTTGCTGCTCCAAGCCACAATCTTCCAGATATTGTGGTGATAGGCCAATACTCAACTCTGCTGTCCATCATGCCTTTAGTTAATTGAGGGTTTCTCACATCTCATTTTAGTAAGAAAGAAGCACAGACTACATGGCTAGTTTCAGTCACAATTAGGCAACCTGCAGCACAGAATAGAAAAAGACTTTATTTTCTGTCATTTCCATGTCATTTTGTCCCTCTTTTGGTATCCTTTCTTATTGATTCTATTCCACTGTTTCTTTGATATTAGTGTAACTCTTGCCCCATGGTAAGTGTTATCCCAAGCATGGGCTATGCAAAATTGTCCTGTGGTGAGTTGTCTGTAGCAAGTTGGTTGTGGAAAATTGGCTCAGTGAGTTGGTCATGATGAGTTGGCTATGGCGAGTTGGCTGTGGCAAATTGTCGTAGATGCCTAAAACATGCCCAACTAATTAGAAAGACAGTGCTAGCCTGTTATGACACATTTTGATGTACAAACACAATCAATGCTCAGTGTTATCCACAACATGGGCATATTATTCTGTGCAATTTGGGATTTCTAAAGTAGAGGTTTAGAAATCAACAAACCAACAAAAACCAACATGTTTTCATTGACTTTCAAGCAACTAGGAGGCCTACACATTGTACCAACCCTCAGTCTGAATACTACGAGTTCAAATGGGGTGGAGAAGTTATAGTTTGAACTATGTCTATATATATCAAAGCAAAATACCACTCACACATCATCACAAAATCTCCAAAACCATAAAGCCTATAAACTTGAAATTTGGCACATATGTTCCTCTTGGCTTCTAGGTGCTCACTAAGAAATGATTTTTTCAAAATGACCATCAGAACTTTAGTATTTTGTATATTATTATTATTAACACATTCTGATGCTAAGGAGTTCTACTCCCCCTCCCTACCTGAAAAGAACTCTGTTCCAAATGCAAAATACAAGCAGAGGAGAGGAGTTTCGCTTTCACAGCAGCAACCAGTACAGTTGAGCTAAGTCATGCCCAGGCTACTTGCTGTCTCCTTTTTGCTCACGCAGCAAATATTGTTTCAGTTTCCAAGCAACCCTCAACTCTCTCACACAGAATGTGAGCCAGATGAATACTGATGGATACTGGTATGCAGAGACACATTTTCCCCTTACTTTCCTCCCCAGAAACTAAGCCCAATCACATAGATTTGTAGCAAGCACTGGTATAGAGCGAGTATAGTTATATACGAACACAGTGCAGTAGAAAACAGGAACAAAGTTCACATGTGATAAATGTGCTGCCTGTGGCATCCTGATGCACATCTTATCTTTTCTTGCCAAGCTTAAAATATGATTTGCAGAAAATTCCCAATTCCCTTGTCACCTTCACCTTGAAATTTACTAGAAAAGTCATTGCTTATATATAATCTGATCGTTTACTTCATTTCACTTCGACTAGAGGATTATGCTAAATGTTTATTCTGGTAATCACCTCATTGTCAGTAATTAGCCTAAACACATGACAAAATATTTAATAACAATAATATGTAAATTAACTCTGAACTGAAACAATTCTATTCTTCTTCATGGGCTGTGATGTCTATTTGTTCATCAGGCTATTTTTCAGCAGTGCTCAACGCAAGGCATGTGTTAAAAGTTTAATCTAAAATTAATAATTTTCAATGTATATTTAATATCCCCCGGGAGGCCTAGGAATTGCAGTTCTGTTAGCAGGAAGGTCTGTAGGCTACCTAATTAACTTCAATTTCTAAGATTCTTTACTGGGAAATAAAATGATACAAAATAAAGCTAAAACCAATTCTTTCATATAACTAAGCAGAGGTGATAAATGCATATATATTAGGATAATGTGTACAGCATGAAGAAGCATGTCACATTAAACCCACAAAAACGTCTTTCAGGGTTTCTGTCTTAGGGACTGACATAAATTTCTACAAATTCATAATGAATCTTTAATACTTTTCAGTCCTTTGCCAAATCTTTTAAAATATGATCTGTGTTTGAGAGCTATAGGACTACTATACATTTTTCCTTAATCCGCTACTGTATTATGCTGAATTATCTTTGATAATTCCTGCTCCTCTGTCACAGACAATAGCAGCTGTGCATTTGATGTTACATGTTTTGTGAATAAATAAATATATTAATTCGAAGATCTAAAACTTAGCCCTAGTTTCTGAGGTAATTAAGAATTCACCACATGACTGAAGCTATACACAGCTGTCTTTTATTCTGATACAAAAGGTTTAATTTTAGTCTTTTTTATTCACTGTTGGTCGAACTTACTTGTCCAGGGAAGCAACATTTGGTATGGGCTAAAATATGCAGAAAATAAATATTAGTTATCCACCAATTGAATTCAAGTCCATCTGTTTCTGTGTGCAGTTAAGGACTTGTCTCAACCAATTTCTGTTCCATTTACATATCTGATCTTGTTTCAGTAAGACGGTGAGATTGTTTGCTTGAGGTCACCATTTGGAACCCTGGAGTGATGTTCATCAAAGCTATGAATTCCATGATCACTTTGAAAGTTATGCACAATGATTTTTCAAACAAACATCAAAGGGCAACTTCCAGTTAATTTTCTGAGAAAGACCAGTAATATTTGTTTGAAGTTAAACCATCACCACCCCACTAGTCAAAACAATTGGGTATTTCAGGATTCAGCCAATGTAAAAAAAAATTAAAATTACAGAATTATTTCTTTTTTCTTTTGTCTTATTAATGACATCTACAAACCACATAAGAATAAACTCTTTCAGCTCCTTCCTTTTGGGATGCCTCCATAGGGCATGGCATGCCAAAGCATCAAAACAACTAAGAGCTGTGGTGGCACAGTGGTTAGAATGTTGTACTGCAGGCTCATTCTGCTGATTGTCAACTGCCAGCAATTTGAGTCTCACCGGCTCTAGATTGATTCCTTCTGAGGTCAGTAAAACAAGGACAAGATCATTGGGGGCAATAGGCTGACTCTGTAAATCACTTAGAGTGGGCTGTAAAGCATTATAAAGTAGTATATAAGTCTAAGAGCTGTTGCAATTTCCTCCCTCCCTTGCTCCCTCCTTCCCTTCCTTCTATCCATCTTCCCTTCAAGAGGTGGTATTCAGCCAGTTCTGACAGGTTCTGGAGAACCGGTAGTGGAAATTTTGAGTAGTTCGGAGAACCAGCAAATACCACCTCTGATTGGCCCCACCCCCCGATCTATTCTCTGCCTCCCAAGTCCCAGCTGATTGGCTGGGTCTTCTTTGGTTGCCCTGCACAAAAGAACGGAGCAGGAAGACAGGTTAGTGGGGTGGGGAAGGAATGTAGATTTGGGCAATGTTTCCCCTGCCACACCCACCAAACTACGCCCACCAAGCCAGTATATAGTATATAAGAGAGATTGTTAAAACACAGCATTGCCAGAAGCAAAGCTTGTTTTATTTTGGGCTGAAATTATTTTGGTTGGCATCCTTCCAA
Source organism: Hydrophis major (assembly GCA_033807585.1). Classification (NCBI taxonomy): domain Eukaryota; kingdom Metazoa; phylum Chordata; class Lepidosauria; order Squamata; family Elapidae; genus Hydrophis; species Hydrophis major. Next base: position 13,628,109 of record CM066332.1, on the reverse strand, counting down.
CAGACTATGCCTTGTTATCTCCTTGAAGTTGGTAATTACTTATCCTTCATTGTAGTTCATTTTGTTTTGTTTTTTTATTTCACCTCTATCTGCTCATTAAGTTTGGCCTGTATTGCTTTCTTCTGAAGACTAGTTTTGAATATGTTTTATCTCCAACTGAGAATTATTGAACAGTGGGGCCAAGTTGGAGGCATTAAAGGATATTTATTTGCATTTTGGATTGTGTTACACTCCAGGTCATTACATACTGTTCCCTTTCCTTCCCATTTTGCAATAGTATCCAGAACATGACTTGCTGAACAGGGTCTTTAAGGCCTTGTCAATTTTATAGATAATTTCATTACTACTGAGTAGTGAATGTACTTATAACTCTGAAGAAATCTAGGCTCTATCTCACTGAAGAACACTTGCAGTCTGTTTTGCAATGACCTCAATAAAAGCATACTTAGAGTCCCAGGTCTACACAGAGAAAACAAGAGAATTGCAAGCATCCCTGATAGTTGAACATGCCCACAAAACTTATCTTAATAGGTAAAAGAGGAAAATGTGGATTTATTTAATTAGAAAAAAATCCAGATATGAGGAATAATTGTTGCAAAGAGATACTTAATATAAGCATAAATTACTTTTCTTTTATGGAAAATTAAGTTTTGCCCCCTCTTTCTATTAGCATTTCAATTGAAAATATTTCTACTTATTTCCTCTTAATGGAACTATATAAAAAACAATAGTTATTAAATACTGCATTTTTTTCAAAAATATTTTATTATATTTGTTACATTAAGAACCTTAATAAAGTCTCAAAGGAGCAGCACAGTGTACAAATGGAGTAACTAATTTCAGTTGAATTTAATATACGTTGATTTAGCAAAGATTTGTCTTTCTATGCATTAAAAGCCCTTTGATTACTACTTTAAGAAAAAATAATAAGTTATTTTAAATAATAATGAAAACTCTACAAAGAATTAAAGTCGCATACATGAGGATTTTTTCCAAAATGTGTGCAGTTTGATACATTCTGAACAATATGAATGCTACAGAAAATGTAATTATTTTCTAGCTCTTTGTGAAAGAAGATCATTATGGATCTCAATTCACTGAAAACTCTGGTTATTTATTTATTTATTTACAGTCCAGGATCAATCATAAAGGCTGGCCGGGAGTTGGGCAGCATATCAACTGAATAAGTGATTGTTATTGTTATTATGTTTAGTTACACAATCATCCAGATGTTAGACTGGGCTTGGCGTTTTTGTCCACCTATTGAATCCTTCCAAGGATCTGAGCTAGGCAAATGTTGTTGTTTGATGTTGTTCAAGATATTGTTGCAGGATGTAAGCTGTTCCAAAAGGCTGCCTTTGCAACTGGCTGATGGTTATCATTAACATAGTCAACCAGATGTTTAGACTGGAACACAGAACACAGTCAGCCAGATGTTTAGACTGGATTTGGTATCTGTGAGTGTGTACATGGTAATGCTTTACTCTACCTTCTGCTACTCTTCTTCAGATACTATATTCTTCTATACTATTGTATATGTATCCTATAGCCATTAAAGAAGGGCTGTAATATTTTCCCCTTTTATACCTGTGGTCTTTTTGTACAAATAATAATCAACTGTCAGCTTTGGAAGCCATATTGAGACCAGAAGCTCCCATGCTGCCACATTTTGAGTCTGGGAAAGTGGGATGGGGGAATTTGTGGGAGTGTATGTAGTTAGACCTAATAACATTATTTTTCTAATTCAAAGTCATGTTGTTTTGGGCATAAGTGAGGAGAAGTCTCAAGTTGTGACGGATGGTGATTGGGGCATGTGATGTGACGATGGGTGTGCAGGGGATGGATTTGTAGTTTTTACTTATTGCAAGGAAGCCCGGAACTTTCAGATTTGGGATTCCCCAGTTGTGCCAGTTTACTATCCAAAATTAAAAGAACTTTTGAGAAGATATCTGTCTTGGAGTTATTGGCTGGAGTGGAGGTTTCCTGGAACAATGACACCAACACTCATTTTAAGCAACAATCAAAAATAAACCTGGCCTATTTAAATCCTGCCTTTCTGGCAATAAGGAGTGGGAGTTTCTCTTTTCACAGCATCAGTCCTCTGTGGGAGGTTGGTTGGATCGCTATTTACCCAAAGAAACTCCATGTGTTGAGGGCAGTGATGGGATTCAGCCAGTTCACACCAGTTCAGGAGAACTGGTTGTTAACTTTCTGAACAGTTTGTTGTTGGAAGAAATCATTAGGGCAGACAACCGGTTATTAAATTATTTGAATCCCATCACTGGTTGAGGAAGATCTTGAACCTGGGTTTCCAGTCTTCTTCTGACTCCTGAATCATGACAGAATGCTATCATTTGGAGAAGGAAAGTCAAACTCCCTGTCTGCTTTTAGGAAAAGAAAAAAAGAAAAGACATGACTAGCCAAGTGAGAAGAAGAGCAGACAGTGCTCATAAATGGAGGTAAGTGTGCCACCAGCCTAGAAGCATGATGTTCTCACAAAAAAATCCAAGCCAGGTCACTCTTGAATGTTGTTGTCTATCATATGGTGCTAATTTTCCATTCAACTTTGGTTGACTAGATTCTCCTGTGTAAGCTTGAGCAATAAATCTTTTAAACATCAACTTAAAGTGTGGTCCTGATTTTTTTTTTTTTTTTTTTTATGCCTGACATTAATTTAGTTTGCTCTGCTTTTCTCCTACATGAGATCCAGAAGATATTCTGGGGGAAAAGATCCTTTAAAAAAAAAAAAAAAAAGCTTTTATTTAATGAACAACAGGGAGACTGTTTATTTTAGATTATACCTTCTTATATTTGAGAATGTGTGTCTGTGTATCAACTTCTATATAACTTATAACTTTGAAAAAAATGACAATAAAAAGAAGGTAAAAGAGAAAAAAACAGCATTAAAAAGAAGTGGATTGACTGAAATATTGGAAGGACTCCCAGGAAGCTGAGGATAAGTTTAATTTAATAAAATATGAAAGGTTGGACAACAAATTTATCAGTTTAGACAGAAAATAATCTATTAAATGTGCTATAGAGAGTGAGATAAAAACAGTGGAATGAAGTTAAACATATCTGGTGTTTAAAAAGGAAACAATCCAAGTATAACCAGACTTAAAAAAAAAAAAAAATCCATGACTTTCTACTTTCCTTTCTTGTTTTATTCATTTTATCTAGTAAAAATTCCCATCTTCTAGAAATTAACTGCTATGCAGCAATGAGGATCCTGAATGAAAGGGGTCTTTCTTTGTATCTCTATGATTTCTCTAGTGTTTGGTAGAAATATTAAGTAGATAATGGAATATTTGTTATTCAAAATACCGTACTGCTCTGGATTCAATGTTTTACATGGCCAAATTTGAGACCACAGTTAGTTTTCGGGTTATGAATAAAACATTACCTTTTTTTTTTTTTTTTGTATAAAGACCAGGTGAGACATGAAATCCCTATTTGTGGTAAACCCAATACAGTTCATTAGAAATATGCAGGAAATGGATATTTCCCAATTTGTAAAAGCTCTAAATATCCCAATCATGTACTTCAAGATTAATCATTCCGATTGGGGTGGGAATTGGCATAGTCGGTCCGACTTTCTTCATGAATAACACCATTATTCTATAAAACTAGATGTTCTATAAAACTGGATGTTCTTAAAATCCAGATTTCACAATCTTGTTAACTTGGAACCTTCATCCTCCCCATTAACTCTTTGTTTTGAAACAACAAACCCTATTATAATTAAAATATAGTAGTAATTTCCCCCCCTCAGAGTGGCAATTAGATGGATTTTACAATTTACATTGGCTATTTCTAGCCTTCCTTACAGTCACATTTATTTTAAAATGTTACTTGTTTTGATACATCTTAACTATTAATGGTAGGGGATATATAGGTTTTATTTTTTATTTTATAGCTATTAATGTTTTCAATGTATCACCAGGTAACAATTGTATTCACATAGTAATAGAGGAATGAATGCTATATTCAATTATTTAGTTTGCTAGCTGTTAGTATATTACTGTATTTATGTAGCACATGTTTCAATCTGTATTTGTTGATTTTGTTCTTTTATTTTTTGTTGATCATTGATCAAATAAATATTATTGATTGATATTAATTCCTTGTATCCATATTGGTTATTGGTTATAGCCAAGAATGGCTGGACAATTTATTCTCCAAAGCTGTCCAGGTAAGTCTACACATATTCAGAAAAATCTGGAAATTGAATCACGGCAACTGGATTTCCTCCCTCCCTCTCTCCTTCCTTCCTTCTTCCTCCCTCCCTCCCTTTTTTCTTTCCTTCCTTTCTTCTTAATATTTCATTACTTATCCAAGTAGATTCTTCAGACCTCAGTTTCAACTCTACCTGGGTGACTTCTTTGACATTCTCTGAAAAGGTACAAAACCTAGAAGCAATGTGCATTTACTCAATGAGCCCTGGTGACAGCTTTAATATGATTCCTTATACTTGCACCCACAAGTGCTCACAACTCACTGAAAAACTTAGCTTCTAAGTTAGAAGATAGATTTCTGAAGATAAATATCCTAGTTTAAACCATGATCATTATCCAGCCTCTCTGATAGCCCAGTTAGCTTTTTCTACTCTCCAGCCATATTATCTGTGCTACAAACCTTCTGAAGAAAGTTAGATTGATGGATATTGTTGAAACTCAATTCATTGAGCCTAAGGTGTTGAGTAGGTTGTGAAGGTCAGTGTTTCTAACTGGGTTCATCAACTCAACTCTCAGAAGGCCTGTCTTCATTTGTTTTGTTTTGTTTTGTTTGCACTTGTGTCAGAAGCATCAAGTCACTTCTGGGTTGAAAGGATTCGTCGGTGACATCACTATTGCCTTGGGGATGCCCAGTTGAGGTCTCCTTTCATGTCCGCAGCAGGAGCTGGAGTGAAAAGCAAGAGCTCAACTCCAACCCATGGCAGTTCTTGGGTCTCGAACATGGGCTTGATAACCTCCTGCCCAGTGTCCCAACCACTCGAGCCACCGCACTCCATTTAATGTCTTGATATAAATACTGTATTTTCCCCAAAATATGACCTGCTCAGAAAATAAGTCCTAGCTTAATTTTTACATGTGCACCCTATCACCTCAAAATGAACCCCACTCCAGGGTGCATGTGTAAAAATTAAGCTAGGGTGAGGATGGAGGTGTGTGAAGGTGCCCTACTACTTATCGTTGGATAATTGCAGCCAGGCCTCGCACATCTCGGTCCATTTTTTTCTGCAGATAGCAAGGCTTTCCTGAAGGCCTCTGTTGCTGATAACAGAACTCAAGATCGATCCAGATCACTCTGTAATCAGCTGCAGAGCCTCCAGGAAAGCCTTGCTGGTCTTACCAGCCAAAAAAGTTCCTCAAGCCCTTTGACAACAAAAAGGACGCTGGGAGTGACATACACAAATAAGGTGAGTCAGTAGATGACATCCCCCCCCCCCAAAAAAAAAGATCTGGTGTCTCTTTTGGTGTCAAAAACCTGGGTAATACATAACCAAATCTAATTACATATTTAGTCTAATAACGTATTAGATTTAAGCCTCAAGATTACAGATGTCTTTTTTTGTTGTTTAAGATATATATTATTTGGTTTTCCGGGATGCATCATAAGTTGTTATTGTAAACAGTTTCAACATAATTTCAGCATATGCTGCAGCCCACTGAATAGAAATTAAATATGGATTCATTTGTTATATGAAGCGCATGAACTAAAATTATACATTTAATATGTTCCAGAAAGTACAGAATCAGGCATCAAGGACAAACGCGCATGAAAAGTAATCTTGAAGGCCAATGCTTTGACACAATATACTGTATAGAAAAATACAAGTATAACTAACCACTAAACAATCATAACTTTCCATAAAGTAATAATGTTTCGTGTTGGATATATATTCCTTGGTACACGAGGCCTCAAAATTTAAAGATGTGTCAGAATCTCCTTGCCAATATAATGATTAAATATTTGCGTCCTAATCTTTATTATTATCAGAAATGGTCCTTTTGATCTGTATTTGTTTTGGGAGGAAAAAAAGTATAGAAGTCCAACTCCCCAATTCTCATCCAGACTAATATCGAAAAAATTATTGGTTTCTTTTCAATAGATTGCCTGTTTCCTACTACTATGGTTTTTTTTTTTTTTTTTTTCTTTTTGTAAATTTTATTTGAGTTTTCACAAAAAAGAAAAAAAATACAAATAAAACATCTTTTTTGAAAATCCCGGATTACATTTCTTCATAGAGACACAAATTCAAGTTCATGCTCATTTTTATATTCTATTCCATATCTTATTACTATTTTACATTTTCTGCATAGCTTCTCCCCTCTTTTAATTTTCTAAATTTTATTTTAATTATCTCATCTCAATTCAAAAAATTATATTTGTATTTTTTGTCTGTCTCGTTTCAATTATCTATTATCTTTTCTCATTAAACAAAATTTCTCCTGTAGTTACTGATTGGAGTATGACGCCTTTATATCTTTTAAGTTTATCCATTTAACTCTTATTGAGGCTTCAATATATACCCTAAAGTTATAACATTCAATATAATACATAACTTCCATTCAGATTCTGCATGGTTCATTCTTAAAATACACACTATATTCTTAAAAAATATATATATATATAAATGTATGTAATTAAAACAACACATTCCATTCCAGTTAAATTCTATCATTAATATTAATATTCATTAAAGTCTTAATTTCTTTAACATTACTTTTCAATTAAATATCATAGTTCTATGGGAACAATTATAAGCTTTCCATAATTAATTCCCCCCCTTCACTTATATTTTATAAAACATTAACTAATTAAAATGTTCCCATTCCTTCCTAATTCAATTTTCTCATTTATTTTATTTCATTTATTTTATTAACAAACATTTCACTAAATTACACTAACTATTTTATCCCTCATTATAATCATACATTGTTTCCAATTTTCTAAAGTTATTTCTATTACTAATATAACAATACAATCTTATGTACCTTTACTGAATCCCTTTTTCAGTTAGATTTTCATCCATTATCTCAAAATAGGTCCTGTTTCTCTATATCTTGCTCCGGTCCTTTGTAACTTCTTTTCCTTTCCTTCTTCCCTCTTTTCTTCTCTCTCCCCCTTTTACCCCCTTGTCTCTCTACCTCTATTTTTCTCTTCTGTATTCCCTTTTCTGTTGCTTTCCAGTATTATACTTATTTTTTGAAATATTTTTCTTTTCTTTGGTTGTTTTTTAAAATCTTAAATTCTCCATTCTCTCCCCCCCCTTTCCTTTTTCTTCCCCACATAAAATTACTTGTTCATTAAAGATGGCTTCTTCTTTGTCCCAGTCTTCTTGTTTTGCAGAAGTTTCTTGTTATTTCTCATAGTTCCAAATGTCCATTTCTAAAAATTGAAAAATGAAGCCAAAAGAACCCTTCCCTTTTTGTGCATCTTCTTTGTACTTTTTAAGTTCCATTTTCAATTCATCCAGAAGTGGTGCCCATTGCATAAATTTTTAAACAACCACCCGATTAATTTTAGTCATTCAAATGTAATAACCAAGAATCCAAAGATCACCAAATAATCCAAATACACACAAGCTGTTTCTTTTTGCTCTTTTTTTTTTTTTTTCACTTTCTCTTCCTGGGGTTCTCCTGTTTAGTTACAAAGTTTCAGTTAAAATGTATCTTTTAGAAATCTTGTTGAAGTTTTACTGTAGATTCTTTTTAATTTCAGGCAGTCTCCTCCCTCTTCCAGATCCTGCCCTTATTTTTTTCTCTCCCTTCCTACTTATGAAAAAAAAAATAGTGTCCAGAAATCTTTATTATCCCTTTGGCATTTTATTTTATTTTCAGCTTAATTGTCTATTGATGTCAAAGCAGATTTTTCCAATTTCTTAGTTGTCAGTATAGGGAAGGAGAGAGAGAGAGAAAAAAAGCCAAACCTTTTCCTTTTCACTTTCCTTCACTGCTTCCAACTCTTCTTTGGGAGCGATGTTATTTTTTTGTAAGTTTAAATTACAGGGTACCTTAGTTGTTGCTTTCACAATTTAATCCGGTCAGCCAAAACTTTCACTTCTTATCTTTCTCCTGCACATTCTTTTCTGGTCGAGTTCTTCTTTATGGTGGCCATTTCTGACAACCGCTGCAACCACCTTCGGGAAAGGGAGTAATGGCCAGCTGAGGAGGAGAGATGTGGCTCTCCTCAACCCTGCTGGCAGTCTCCCCCCTCTTCACCACCCTTACAGGGTGGCTTAGCCCTGAAACCAGCCGGCTCGGGGAGCTCCAGCAGCTGGCCCAGACTGAAACCGTGCATGATTGTGGATTTCTGTCTGTCACCAAAGATACTTCAAACTGGAAGGACCTATTTCCTACTACTATGTTGAATACCTTCATTTAGTCTCTTTCATGGGAAGACTCCGTTTCTCTTGTCCCATCTCTTTACGATGTATTTGTTCATGCTACTTTGTTATTACAGAATAGAATAGAATAGAATAGAATAGAATAGAATAGAATAGAATAGAATAGAATAGAATAGAATAGAATAGAATACTTTATTGGCTAAGTGTGATTGGACACACAAGGAATTTCTCTTGGTTACTGAGAAATGAATGTAATTCCTTTTGGTGTGGACATGGAAAATTGCAAGCCATGATAACTCAGGTCACAGCCTCCATGTCTGCCTTAATTAAATCCCAGAAAAGTTAGAATTTAGAAGTTCATCAGAGCTTCTAATATTCTAGGACAAAAAGTCTACTTCACTTTTCAAAACCTGGGGTGGAACTTTAAGGAACTTCAGTTCCCAAATTACATTACTATGGACAATTGAATGGATGGCAAGAAAAAGAAAAGGTAGTTTGTAAGAAGGTGAGAAAATGTCAGGAAAATCAATGAATCTTCTCTGTAAAACTAGCATAACCTATTAAGACATTGCAAGTTAGGACAGCAGTAATTCACATGTGGCAGACTAAAAACTTCCCCGTCTCCAATTATAACCTTTGTCACCAGAAATGGACTCAGAACTATTTATCCTTGTCAAGGTAGACTACTTGGATAGTGAAAAGAGGTCACTGCTTTTTATGAGAAACCGGATTGTGTTCACAGACAAACCTGACTATTTTCTAACTCTTTACGAGCATTATATGCCTTCCCCCTTATGCCTACAAATTTTTTTGCCTGATAACATAAATATTTCACCTTGTTGTTTCATGTGTCTTTTCCTCCTTCCTTGCATGCAGATACACATATTCACATCCCTATGCAATGTAAATTCTGCAGAGATCTTAGCTTTTGTCCCAACTTGCAATTCCAATCAATTACTTTTGCTCATTTTATGTATTTCTTTTGAAAGTACAGTTTCTACACCAAACTCCTGACTCCTCTCCTCATTTTCTCAAATAGAAAATATTGAGAACTGTCTTGGGAATTGGATGAAGCACAACAGAAGTAGGTTGCAATGATACATCTTTGGACCAGACCATCTCAGATTTCAAGGGGGTCTTGGAGACAGAAGCTGCCTTCTGTGCTATCCTGTATTGGTTCTCATATGGCTGAAACAGCTTCTTCTGCAGTAGGACATTCCAAACCCCTTCTTTATTCACAGAGTTGGTATGGCCGAGAGCTCTATTAAGCATAGCTCTATCCCTTCATTCTGCCTAACTTGAAGAACTCATCTTAATTAAAAACCTATCTAGGAAGAGTCAGAACAAAATGATGATTCATATTGGGGATGTCACTTGCATGTTTGTTACTCCAACAGTTAACTGATTGATTAAATAAAGTCTATTAAAAAAGCTATAAAACAACAGAAAAGCACAGGGATAATTGAGGTGGGGAGGGAAATATGGCAAGTGCAGACATCACTCTCTCTGTAGACAATCTCATGAAAACTTATTATTTATTCATAAATTTCATTGATGATTAGGCCAGAAATTACATCATGGCCTAGACTGGGATTTTTCTTCTTTTGTATCTCACCTTCAGTTTGTAAGTTATTTTTTTCTTTAATTTAACAGCTAGCCTTAGGGGGGTTTGTGGGGTAAACGTTGGTCAATTATTTATAATCTTATTGTAATATATCAAAGTTATTTATTCTGACCTGCAATTATTTCTCATGCAGACTAATTTTCTTTCACAGTGTATTTTCCTGGCCTATTCCTAGCAAAGTTATTATTCAATGGTAGAAATGTGTTATTATTTGGGAATATTTTGAAGTCACCAATCTAAGGATAGGTCAGGAAGCCCTTTTTGTTAGCCATATTAAAATATTTCCATCATGATTTTATTCAGTTTTCCTCCTCCTCCTCCTCCTCCTCCTCCTCCTCCTCCTCCTCCTCCTCCTCCTCCTCCTCCTCCTCCTCTTTCTATCCCTCATAGTGTTGGCTACTTTATCTGTATCTGTGGACAAAAATGACTCCGATTTTTATGTGTGTGAAGGAAAAAAGGAGAAATTTATACACATTAGACTATCCTGCCAAAAACATTAGACTATCCTGCCAATAACATAGTCTGGCAACCACCCTACAAACTAATCTCCTGATCCACATTTCTCTTACTTGACAACTTTGTCTTTGATCACACAAGCTTTTGGACTGACTATTATTGAAAAATCATATCATATGAAGCATCATGGTTGTCTATCAGTTAGGGATATCCTTAATGTTCTAAAAATAAAAATAAAAAAAGGAATAGCCCAGAATTTATTCATCAGAATATTGGGTGTTGTGTCCTCCTATTTCTTCCTCAGTCCATCTAATCTGATCAAATATGGACCATGACTACAACACTACAACATAAATGTGGGCCATGACTACAACACTAGAGCACTTTTTACATGAATACCTTATATGGTAATATCCATATCCCATAAATGTATTCAACCTTGATTGATGCATTAGATAATTTCCATTCTATTTCCCATGCAAAAGAGTTGTTTCTTCTTCCCTTCCAAATTTCAAGATAAAATAGTCTTCTCTCTTTCCTGTTTGACCCCAAATGCTATTTACATATTAGTACTCAAGTGGAGGAATTCTAAAACTTGGTTTAATGTTTCCACTTGATAAGCTACATCATTGTCCAGTTATGCACTATTTAACTAGAGAAATAACATGAGTGAAACCCAGAATCTATGGTGGTGAACAATGTCCAGCCAGTGAATTCTACTAAATGTGATTTCTTTCTGCTAGAAAGATGGTCTTCGGGTCTCTGCTGTGCATGCAGGGGGCAGGGCACATGCAGGAGGTGGGGTGCATGTGGAGACACACACATGGGGAACATGCATGCATGTGAAAGGGTGCCACACATTGCATTTTGCTTTGGGCACTCAGTGCCAAAAAGGATTAGCCATCACTGACCTAGAACTTTCTTTCAAAAAAAAAAAAAAAATCAATTAGGTCACATCATTATCTATGCAAGGTCAGGGGATTGTTTTGGATGCAGTGTGGTCATGCAACCCTCTTCCAAAGTAGGTTACCCTAAATAAACAATGCAAAAAAAATATCAAAATTCAAGCTCCCTCTCACTCAGAGTTTCTCTTTTAGTGTTTTCCTTAACCAGGATTCTAGGTACTGGGGTAAAATTTAGAGCTATTTTTAAAGTAAATATACTGGCTCTAAATAGCACCAAATTTCTTCCTGAACTTTCTCTTCCCTTTCAATCCCATGCAAGATAATTAAAACCTGATAGGTTAGGTTAGATTAGATTAGATAGATAAACAGATACATGTGGGTAGAGATAGATAAGTAGGTAGAGAAAGGATAGATAGATAGATAGATAGATAGATAGATAGATAGATAGATAGATAGATAGATAATAGACAGAGATAAGTAGGTAGGTATGTAGAGATAGATAGATAGATAGATAGATAGATAGATAGATAGATAGATAGATAGATAGATAGATGATAGAGATAGAGATGGTAGAGATAGAAATGGAGACAGAAACAGAGATAGATAGAAAGATAGATAGATAGATAGATAGAGATAGATAGATAGATAGATAGATAGATAGATAGATAGATAGATAGATAGATAGATAGAGACAGACAACATCAAATCCCACCCATTACATATACAAAAAGAAACAGTATTGTATAGATTCACATCACTATATTCCTTATAAATGTACACTTATTGAATACATTTTTTCTTCCTCCAAAAACCAGGAGAGCAAATTTAATGGAAAAGGAGCTTGGTAGATTTATTTCCTATTTATGGATTTAATCTTCTTCCAAATCTACAAGAAACAATCTCTTGATTTTTTGGTCCATGTGCATACCTGTGCATGTTATATTATAAATTTAATGGAAAATTGTTCTGAATAGGTATGGGATTATATTTTGGTGGATTAAGTAAAGTAAAACATTTTCTCATTTTCCACCTTCTAATTATATTCATTTAAATTTTTTTATCTTATTTCTTTCCTTCACCCCATCATATTCTTGTTTGATAACACTAGAGATCATTTCACAGGAAATAGATTCAGACTGAGTTAAATAATAATGAAGCAAAATGTTCTTCATAATTTTTTCATATCAGTTCTGTAATCAATTTAATTTTAATGACTAAAGTTACAGTTACATAAACTTAAGGCAATAATATGATTAGCTGAAATTTTAAGTAAATTACCCAGGCATTTGCAGACACAAGACAACTGTGAAATAAGTTGATTTAACTAATTCAGTTGATTTAGCTCATCAGCTCTTTGAATATTGAAGAAATGAAATTTGTTTATAAAACAGCAGGAAACTTTTTTTTTTCTCTTTCTTTTACAAGTAGCTGGAACGAGGAAAGAAATGAATGCATCCAAATGCTTCTCTTCCAGCTGTAAATCTTTCTATCCAACACCCCCTCCCCCCCAACTTTGGGTCTTCAAATTCCTAAATATTTTCCTACTCCTCACTGAAGGAAAGAAAAAAATATTTACCTGTATCAGATTCTGAAGATGGTAAAGGTCTTCTAAAACAAAATGGACAGAAGGACAGCAAAGAAAATATTGATTAACTATGGAAAGTGAAGATGAAGGAGGAGGAGGAGAAAAGAGATCCTAGTAAAGGTTGAAACAATTTCTTTTCATTTGATTTTTTTTAAAAAAGAAAGAAAAATGTCTTACATGGAATTGCTTGTTAGAATAGTAACAAGGAAACATCTGTTTTCAGGATTCTAATATAGGTAGCTGGAAATATAAGATTGGGGTGAACATATTTTTTTTTTATGAACTGAACATTTCCACCAATATGTTCAGACATATGTTTGCTTCAAGATATTAGATGTACCAATATTTTCAAATGACAACATTAATTCTTTTTCTATCTGTTGTGACACCTGTTCCTTTGCTAACTACAAGGATCATTTGAGCAGGTAAACCCCAAGAGTTTTATATTAGCATGGAGTTTCATTTGCATAAATTCTGCATATATATTAAGATCCTTAAGTTTATGTTTTACGATGGTTATGCAAGGAATACAAGAACTTAAAATGAGTATTGAACAAAGAATGGAGAGTATTGACCAAAGAATTGGAAAGATGGATGAGAAATTTGAAAATTTTCAACAAATGATGGTGGAACACGATGAGAGAATCCAAAAAATAGAAGAGAAAGACAAGCAAAGATATGATAGAATTGGAAATATCGATAACAGATTAACAATGGTCGAACAAGAAAAAAGTGGGATGTTGAAGTGGGAGATGGACAGATCAGAATTTTATCTTAGATTTCATAATATCGAGGAAGAAAAAGGACAAAACTTGGCGGCAGTAAATATTGAAATTCTGGCTGGAGTCTTGGAAATAACAGAGGAAAAGATGATGGATGGAGTAGATGAGATATATCGAGTCTTCACAAGATATGCGATGAGGAAACAATTACCAAGAGAGGTCCATGTTAGATTCACCAAAAAACTATTAAAAACCAAATATTACAAGTGGTAAGAGAGAAGGGGTTGAAATACAAAGGCAAAGAGATCCTGGTCTTAAAACAAGTACCTAGAAAAGTGAGAGAGATTAGAAGAGAGTATCGATTTTTGACCAAAATGCTATTGAAAAAAGAGGTGAACTATAGATGGCTGATTCCAGAAGGATTAATGTTTACATGGCAAGAACAGAGACACAGAATTGATTCAATTGCGAAAGCAGAAATATTCTATAAGGAATTTTTTGAAAGAAGAGAAATGGAGATAGAAAAAGAAAATATTTTAACTGAATTTGAAGAGGACCAAATGGAGATGGAAAAAGAAGAAGGCGCAATAGGTGGACAAATGGAGATCAAAGAACAACGTGAAATAAGATCCACAAGAGCTGTTAGACCTAAATATAAAGCATAACCATGGGAGAAAAAAAAAAACTGATTTCCATGAATATAAATGGACTGAATTCAGCTATCAAAAGAAGGAAAATGTTTTACAAATTAGAGAAGCTAAAATTTGATATAATTTGCTTACAAGAAGTACACATTAAAAAACAACATGAACAATTATTGATACGACCAAAGTTAAGAAAAAATATTTACTTCTCTGACTTATAGTAAGAAAGGAGGAGTGGTTTTGTACATCAAAGAAACCACTCCAGCCAAACTGATTTATACTGATGAAGATGGAAGAGTATTAATAGTTGAAATGGTGGATAATAACATAAAAACACTCTTGGTTGCAATTTATACCCCGAATGATAAACAAGAAGAATTTTATAAAAAATTACATATGAAAATAATTGAACTGGACTATGTTAATATACTTATGGTGGGGGACTTCAATGGAATTGTAGACAACAAACTGGACTATACAGTAAAAACAACATGACAAAATAGGAAAGCTCTCCCTAAATCCTTTTTCAAAATGACAGATGAACTAAATTTAAAAGATATATGGAGAGAAAGAAATGCTAAAATTCAACAATATACTTTTTATTCAAACAGGCATCTCTCGTGGTCCAGAATAGATATGATTTGGACATCAACAGAATTATTATCTAATATTCAAGAAATAAATACTGAAACAAGTACATGGGCAGATCATAATCCAATGACAATTAAATGGAAAGGACAAAAAAGAAGATCTAGATGGACATTAAACAATACTATTCTAAAGGAAAAAGATTTGACACAATGGATGGAAAAAGAATTGGCCTTCTTCTTTAATGAAAACAAAAAAGAAGATACTTCAATACAGAATGTTTGGGATACAATGAAGGCATATGCAAGAGGATTAATAATTGACTATACAAAGAAAAAGAACATTAGGAAGAGGCAAATGATTAAAGCTCTAGAAGATGACCATAAAAAACTGGAAAAAGAATTACAGAAGACGCCACAGAAAAAAGATATCAAACTTAAAATGGACATAACTAAACATAAAATGGATCAAGCAGAGAAAGAAGAACTGGCACAAAAAATTAGAAGTGTGAAACAGAACTATTTTGAAGATGCAAATAGGCCAGATAGATGGTTAGCATATAAGTTGAGAAAAGAGAAAGAATCAAGGAAAATATCACAGTTAATAGATGAGCATGGTCAAATTTGTTATGGCAATAAGGAGAAAAAGGCAATCATTCGAGATTTTTATGGACCATTATATAAACAGGAGGATCTTGATGAGGGAAAAATTAAACAGTATTTACAAAATGCTAACCTACCTAAGATACCTGATGAAACTCGGAAAATGTTAGAAAGTGCTGTAACAATGATGGAATTAACTGAAGCACTCAACAAAGAGAACAATGGAAAAGCACCAGGATCAGATGGTTTCCCGGCAGAATTTTATAAAACATTACAAGAATCGTTGAGCATTCCACTGTTAGAAGTCATGAATGAAGTTATGATAAATAAGAAAATACCTAAAACATGGTCAGAAGCTTATATTACACTTATTCCAAAAGAAGGGGTTGACACATTGCAAATTAAGAACTATAGACCTATTTCCTTATTGAATGCAGACTATAAAATCTTTGCTTCAATCTTGGCAGAAAAGCTTAAAAAATATCTAAATAACTTTATTCACTCTGATCAGAATGGATTTTTGCCAAAGAGACAGATTAAAGACAATATGAGGGTAATCCTGGACACACTGGAATATTATGAGGTGCACCCTGAAAAACAAATGGCTTTGATATTCTTAGATGCCCAAAAGGCATTTGATAATGTGAACTGGAGATTTATGTTATTATTATTGGAACAGATGGGTTTTGCTAGAAAATTTATCCAAGCAATAGAAGCCGTATATTATAAGCAAACGGCAAAAGTAATGATAGATGGAGAATTTACAGACTCTATCAATATTAAAAAAGATAAAAGACAAGGATGCCCATTATCTCGTTTGTTATTTGCATTGGCCTTGGAAGTCTTAAATAGAAATATTAGAGAGGATATAAACATAAAAGGAATGAAAGTCAAAAAGAAGGAATTTAAATTGCAAGCCTTTGCGGATGACTTGGTTTTTATTTTGGAAGACCCTTTAGAGACAGCTTTAAAACTATTGGAAAAGATAGAGATGTATGGTGAGATGGCTGGTTTGAAAATAAATAAAGACAAAACAAAGATTCTGACAAAGAACATGTTATTAAGACAAAGAGAAGAGCTGGCAGATTTATTGAAAATTCAAGTTACGAACAAAGTTAAATATTTGGGGATATATTTGATGTCAAGATGTACTACACTGAAAGAGAATAACTATATTAAACTGAAACAGCAGATAGCATCCGACCTGAAAAAAATGGGAAAACCTACAATTGTCATTGATAGGTAGAATTTCAACAATTAAGATGAATATTTTACCCAGAATTTTATATTTGTTTCAAACAATACCAATTAGGTTAAGTAAGGATTACTTTGAAGAATTAAATAAAATTGTGTTGAAGTATATATGGCAAGGCAAGAAAGTGAGAATAAAATTCAAACTTTTACAGGATGCTAGAATTAGAGGAGGATTTGGCCTTCCCAATTGGGAGTTGTATTATCAAGCTGCAAACTTAATGTGGGTTAAAGAATGGATAACGTTAAGAAAGACTAGATTGTTGGCATTAGAAGGTCGTGATTTATTATTGGGTTGGCATGCTTTTTTATGGTATAAGGGAATTAAATCACAGGATTATTTTAGAAGGCATTATATACGGGAATCATTATGGTTGAATTGGGAGAAAATTAAGAAACAATGTTATTTGAAAATTCCAGTTTGGTTATCAACTATTGAAGCTTTTTCATATCCTATAACTTATAAGAAGGAACAAACAGTTAGATATGGGGAAATATTGGATGAAAAGGGTGAACTTAAAACGATGCAAAATTTAGAACAAGGTATAAAGATGAATTGGTTTCATATGTGCAAATACATGCAAGGTATCTTAAAGATTCTAAAATAGAAGGATTTTATGATAAATTGACTGATTTAGATAGGATTTTGACAGGTACTGATGGAAAAGTGATTAAAAAAACTATATAGTTATTTGTTGGAAATTAAATTAGAGGAAGAACAAGTTAAAGAAACAATGATTGCTTGGGGGAAGAATTTTGGATATGGGATTGATTTAGAGAAATGGCAAAAATTGTGGTCACAAAATTATAAAATGACAATGTCAACAGCATATAAAGAAAATTTGTATAAGATGTTTTACAGGTGGCACTTTCCCCCAACAAGAATAGCAAGAATGTTCAAGAATAAATCTGAAAAGTGCTGGAAATGTCATCAGATACCTGGCAAATATTACCATATGTGGTGGACAATGTGAGGAGGCCAGGAAATACTGGACTAGAATTCGCATATGGCTGGAAAAAAATGGCAAAGAAACACATATATTTGAAACCAGAGATTTTTTTATTGGGAATCTTACCTGATATATATAATAAAAACTTAAAGTATTTGATTGTAAATGTATTAACAGCGGCTAGGATTGTATTTGCTAAACATTGGAAGAGTGAGAAAATACCATTAGAGGAAGAAATTATTAAGAAAATATTGGAATGTGCTGAAATGAGTAGATTGACATTTGAAATTAGAGAACAAGAAGATAAACAATTTTATGAAGTTTGGGATCTTTTTTTATCAATGGTTAGATAATACAATATAATAATAGAATATTTAGAAATTTAGGAAATAACGAATATATAATTTTTCTTGGTTTTGATAATTTTTTAGAATATTTTATTAAGATAGATTTGGTATGATTCTATGATTTGTTATAAAATAATTTAACTCAATTATAGTTATCTCGCTTAAGTATGAATTAGTAAAATTATAGTCAAATGATTGTTCACTAATGATATTAGGATATTTTATTGATGATTGATAATGTGAGTTATTATGTAATATAATTATTTTGATGACAATGAAATGGATGCACAAAAGGGAGTGGTAAACCAACCGATATACTGTAAATTTAAGAATGATTTTTTTTTTATGTTATGTTTTATGTCTTATATGTTTTTGTCTGTCATTAAAATCAATAAAACTTTTATCAAAAAAAAAGTTTCTGTTTTAGATGAGAATCAAAACATAATTTAATTTCATCCTGCTTTTGATTAATCAGGTTACTAATGAGTAGTGTATTTGCACTTTGCATGTTTTGTCAATTCCGATATAGAAATATATTGTTTATGAACCATGGTGGCACAGTGGTTAGAGTGCAGTATTGCAGGCTAATTTTACCACATGTCAGCAGTTTGATTCTGATCAATTCTGATTGTTTCAAGGTTGATTCAGCTTTCCATCCTTCCAAGGTCAGTCAAATAAGAACCCAGATTGTTGCGGGCAATATTCTGACTCTGTAAACTGTTAAGAGAGGGCTATAAAGAACTATGAAAGAGTATATAAGTCTAACTGATATTGCTAATTTATTTTTTTAGCTTTTTAAAGCTTAATTTTAAGTAGCTTAATCTAAGTGTTTCTTATTCGCTTAGTTCTTAAACATAGAAAAGTTATAAATATCTTCAAGTAGCTTAATCTAAGTGTTTCTTATTTGCTTAGTTCTTAAACATAGAAAAGTTATAAATATCTTCAAGTAGCTTAATCTAAGTGTTTCTTATTCGCTTAGTTCTTAAACTTATAAACGTTATAAATATCTTCTCCATATTTATTTAGCATGTTATGAACATTGTTATGTTGCTGATGAAGGAAGTTTACATCTATCTCATAATTATTAAATCTGTTCTCCAGATTTAGCACAGACAGTCTAAACAATTTCTAAGAGAATCAGTGTACTAAATATGCTACAGGGGAAAAAAAATATGGAGGTCTATATCTATATCCAAATGGATCTTTTGATTTCTTGAGAAAGAAGCGTACAATCTTACTGAAGAAACAGTTAGTGCAATTATTACTAATTATATCATTCCTATTTGTCATTTATTGATTTAAAATGTGTGAAATGACATGAACTGGTTATCATAAATGTTTAGTCTTGATGGAAGATCAAATTGGAATTACCAATGGTTCACATGAGACTGACTGTTGACTGTGTCAAACTTTCTAACTTGGTTCCTGTATTTCTAAAATTGTGCAGATTTTTTAAAAAATAGTTTTTATATAGCTGGAGAATCAAAAGGCCTGTTTTTTAAAAAAATTAAAACTCAAACATTCAGTGAGGTAGGAAAATAGTAATGTGCAGAATAAAGATGATGTTTTATATTTATACAGAGATTCCTGGTCCATTCAGTGGATATTTTATACAATAGAATGTCCAATGTCTCTGAATGTTTGCTGAATTAAATAATAATAATAGGAAGAAGGAAGGAAAGAAGGAAGGAAGGAAGAAAAAAGGAAGGAAAGATGGAAGGAAGGATAAGGAAGGAGGGAGGGAGGGAGGATATAATCAATTAAAAGTGCAATCTGTTTATTTACTTAAAAACATATCTCAAAGTTATAGTCTATAGGTTATCCCAAATCTCATTAATTAAGGAAGCAGGATGTGATTTATATCAGTGGACAAAATGCTTTGAACTCACAACATATTGATCCCAAATGTCTCCTTAGGAGCCCCAAACATTTTACGTTTTCACTTGAAGTGTCCCAACACTGTTTTAACCATTCCAAACATGTTCTAAGCTCAAAACACCGGTGTGCTTTGAGTTGGAATCACTTCTTTTGAAATAGACACACTTCCATATGGTCAGGACAGTGACTGGAACTTTCTGATGGAATTGAAATAAGGTGTTTGGGGTTTAAAACATTTGAAAAGCAATACAATGTTGACGTCTCTGCTAATTTCCTGAAAATGAGACTCCCTGGACTTCAGTCTATGGCACATTGTCCTATTGCTTGACATCTGCAGAAACACCTCTGCTTCTGCTTCTTTCTTCCCATCCCTCCAAAGGTCCTCTTTATGGCTCTCTGTGGGGAAATCAAGGTGCCAAATTTAGAGGTTCTGGCATGCAAAATCTTGTCAAAGAAACTGATTGTGAGTTGGAGGAGAAAAAGCAGGAGGAAGACAATCTTCCTGGTGTTTCTTTAAAAGGTGTAGATCAGGAGTGTCAAACTAAAGTACTGCAGGCCAGTCCTGGCCTATGGAGTGCTTAGATCTGGCCCACTGTGCCTCTGCTACCAAAAATGGGGCACGGGGAGGTTGAGCCCCTCTGCAATCCTGTTCTGGGCCTGGATGGAGCATGTCCCGGCTGTTTTGGCTACTAGAGTGCTGTAAGAAGCCGCCCAGGCCCAGAAATTGGTGCGAGGGACCAATGCACAACCCCCTGCACCCTGTTTTGGCTACCAGTGTGTTGCAAGAGGCCATCCAGGCCCAGAACCAGGGGGTGGGGATGGGGGTGTGTGCCCCTCAATGAAATCAAGTTTGATATCCCTGGTGTAGATAGTACTGACTTTGGTGGCCTGTAGGGATGCCTAAGACCAAATCCTTGTTATTTGTGGAAGCCAATCAGACTGATGTATGATGATCCTTGAGACTAGTCTAACAGATAATGGGTTTAATGTCTGTAACAATAGCCTTGATAATACTCACTAGTGGATGGACTTTTCTATAAAAACAAACAAACAAAACCATCTGTGACCTCCAGAATGCCATTGATATGTAAAAAATAAATCATGTCTATGTTTCCTTGTGCCTGTTTCTGAAAGAAAACAGCTATAAAAAATGTGTGTGACATCAGGCTTCTTTTGAAGGATTGAGTGCATTAGGAACTGTTCCAAGTCCTGTTACCAGGACATGACAGCCGAACAAATAAGGCAATTTGTTTGCTTATTAGGTGACAGGAGCTTCAGATTTTCCTAAGGAAAAAGAACAATATTTTTTTAAAAAAAGATTAATTACATCTTAAAGGGGGCTAGATGCAAGGAAAAGAAAAGCTATTAGAACCTAGTAGATTCAGTCTACATTAACAGACATAGCCTCTTATGTCCTGGAGTAGCCTTGGGCAGTTGGTGTAGCCTAATTGGGAAATAAGTCTTAATTCTAAGATAAATTTGTCGTTTAATGTGAAACCCCTGGCGAATGCCCTCTGCCAAAGCAGGTCCTGAGTCATAAAAGATAAACGATTTTCAGACACATGCTAATTAATTTGTCATATATTGGTGCTAATAGTCTTCTCTGAAACCCAGTGAGTTTTCAGGAAGTACATGAAAAACAGCAACAGGCAGGCAACTTCCTGTTCTAATTCCAGCTTCTGGCAACTAATATTTCTTACATGGCTGTGCAGGGAAGTTCCAGATGATGAGAAGAAGTAGCTACTCCATGGCATTTGCTCTCCTCTTCTGTTAATGGTTAATGTGACATAATGGATTGTGTAAATGCTCAGTCTGATGGAGAACATTTCAGCCCATGCTGTCGGGTTTGAATAAACAGGCCCTCAGATGAAGAGTTTACAATAGCTAATTTAATGTTGCAGTGCCTATTTCACAAGAATCTTCTCAGACTGGTAGTGCTCCTGGGTAGAGACTAGATGGGGAGTCAGAGCTTGCTCTCTTGTGACTACATAACGATTCCAGACCACTTAACCCTTTCTTCTCATTTGGACAGTGTCTCTCTGATAAATGTTATATTTGTATGTTGTGTGTGTCTGTTTATACAGAAAGAGAGAGAGAGAGAAAAAACAACTGCTTAAAAAAAACACTTGCATTTTTAGCATTTATTTTCCCCAAATTCCTGTTCCTTCTAAATTATTCAGTGTGTGTGTGTATGTTTGTGTGCGTGTGCGTGTGAGTGTGTGCATGTTTTAATGCTACAATGCAAATGCATACTTTCTAAGCCAGGAATTGAAGCACAAAATTCAAGGCAGTGTAACAATTAAAGTTGGTAAAATATTAAGGACTAGATTTGAAAATATGAGAATGAATGATATATTATTCCCCACAGCAAATAGAAGAAGAGATGGTTAAACTGATTCTTTTCTCTGAATAAGAGATTATATTTATTTTTGTTTCCATTTTGAAATTGCTTCCAGATTTTGCATTTGCAATGAGAAAAAAAAAGAAACTTTGATTCTGTTTTTGTAAACTGGACAGGTTTATTGTTATAGAAATGGCTTGCCTATACTGTTGTGTAAAAGCAAAACATTGTGGTTGTAATGTTATTATCTTCTACTGTGCTAAAGAGAGTCAGAACTTGGTGCCTTTTTCTTTTGTTTCTTCCCTAACACTATATCCCTTTTTTTCCCCTCCCTCTCCTCTCTTTTTCATGGTTTTTTTCTTTATATTTTATATTTCAATAAACTAATAAAAAGTTAAATAATTAAAAAAAAAACAATTACATATGATATATATGGACTTACATCTTCATCTAGAGCATGCAGAACAACTTCTCCTGTGCAGGACAACAAAAGAAGACCCAGCCAATCAGCTGGGACTTGGGAGGCAGAGAATAGATGGGGATGGGGCCAGTCAGAGATGGTATTTGCCGGTTCTCTGAACTACTCAAAATTTCCACTAATGGTTCTCCAGACCTGCTGAATACCACCTCTGATCCATGCACCACATTATTACAATACTTTATTGACCAGGCTGCAGAAGATGTGACCTATAGGTTGAAGCAAAGAGAATAAGGTGATTGTTCTGCTAGGATAGGAATAAGCCCAGGTGTTCATATAAATTAATGTAGAGAAATCAATCCAGGGACTTCTTACTGCTTCTATTGTCTGTGGTAGAAGACATACCCTCTCTGTGTTTTGGACTTTGGTTTCAATCAGCTTCAGCTAGCAAAGTCAATGGGAAGGGACTGTAGAAGTTGAAGTCCAAAAATCTGGAGGATCTTTTTGTGTCTCAAAGGTTAATCCCAGGTCAATTTATTTAGAAGTACAGCTTGCTGATGTTGTGTGTCTGAGCATCTTTGACTCTGGATACCTCATTAGGATGAAGTTCAGCCCAGCAGCAGAAAGCTTGTCTCTTCATTAGATTACCAGTATGGATTCTTCTCTTCCTCTTCTGTGGTTAATTATAATCCTGAAGAAATCATAAAACATATCACTTTCTACTTTCTCTTTAAAAATTTGTCCTTGGTCTTTTTTTAGCCCAGAAAATGTTTTGCCTGTCTTCATTTATCATGTGCACTTTAATAATGTCTCCTGTTGACCAGATCATCTGGACTGCTTTCAGAAAGCCCTTTTCTCTTTGCAGGCCATTAATTTTACAAATTTTAATTGTACAGCTGTCTGACAGTTTTAATTTTCCTGAGATCCTAGGTATGATTTTCTAATCAAGATGCAAAACTTCAGAGCAGAGCAGTTTCTTTGTCCCGGAAATTTGACTCAAGTGAGACCTTTCAGGCGGAGATGGGGAGAGAAATATGACATTACTGAGGGCTTGAAATCTTCCAACTAAAGGAATATCTACTAGGTGAAACTGCCCATTACAGGTAAGTCTGTGGATCACAGCAAAATTTATGGGGGGAACAGAAAGTCTGCAGAATTGAGATTTATAGTTGGGAATAATGCTGTTTCACCATTCCTGTAAGACAAATGCATTTGATCCTGTCAACACAAGATGCTGTTCTAGTGTACACAACAGATTTGTATCTCCTCATGCTGACAGCAAGCTGAACATGGTGATGTACACACCACCAAATGACTTAGGAGATATTCCACTCTTAATAAATAACCAATTACACTCAAGGTCTGCTCCGGTAGGTCACTTTCACCATACCAGGTTCCCCCTAACAAGGTTAGGAGCATTCTCGCACCAAAACATAAATGCTGAAAACAGGGTAGAAGCTCAGAGAGTTCATAGGAAAAGAACCATTCCCATACTGCCATTTGGTTCAAGAATTGCACCCTACATAGGTCTGGTTTGTATATTTCAATTATTTATCATTACCTTTCAGAAAACCGGCTCTACTTTCTAAGCAGCATTAACAATTATGAATGAAATAACCTGATTATTTATTTATATATTTGAAGAGAAACTCTAAAGCAAACCCGACTTCATGAAAGCACACTAGTGACGTAGTGAACCACTTAGTGAGAGGATGGGAGAAAGCGCGAGAAAGAGAAAGCATAATAATCACCTCTAGGCTCATGTACTGGTGGTCATTGTAGAGCAGGGGCATCAAACTTGCATCATCATGGTGTCCTTACATGACGTATCATGACTTTTTTTCCTCTTCACTAAACCAGGCATGGGCATGGCCAGCACGTGACACATCCAGTTTTGGGCCATGAGTTTGATAGCCCTGTTGTAGAGCAACTGGTTACTTATATAAAGAATTGAACCCCTTATCTTTTCCCACCACAACCTGATCAATTAGATTAAGGATACATTGGTTCATTCAAGTTCCTTTCCTTGATACTATTACAAAGAAGAAGGTTCTTCCTTATGAAAAGACCTAGCTGCCAGTTTTTTGAAACATGCCCTTCTCTGAATATTGCCATATTGTTCCCCAATAGAGTTAGGCAACTCAAACATAGACACAGAAAAATCTGTAGAAAAATGCAAAAATCATAAGGAAAATGTATTCTGAGAAGAAAAAAATACTTTATAAACATTATCAACATTAAGAGCTGCAGATTTTACTCTGCTAGTTGTTGCCAACTATGAGGGCAGTTTTCATCTCCATTTCAAGGCCATTGAACCAGCACTGCATGAAGACATTTCCACAGTCAAGTGACCAGTATGATATCATGAAGCACTGTTATCTTCCCACCGAAGTGGTACATATTGATCTACTCACATTTGCATGCTTTCAAACTGCTAGGTGTTGTGGTTCGCTAGCAGCCAGTGCAAATGGCAGCGGAATTGGACAGTGGGGAAGAAGGGGACCAGTCAGGGAGTCTGGAGAGGACTTGGGTCCTGCATCTGATGCAGAGATGGGACCAGGACCATCTGCGAGTGGGGTGCTGCCTCTGGAGCCTTTGGAGTCTGGCAGCAGTGAGGCAGAGGACTCAGGGAAGCCTGTTCCCAGTGTGTGTGTGTGCACAGAGCTGCTAGAAGGTGAGAGCAACTGAAACAAAAGGGGCAACTCAGGAGTAAGGCTAGGAGGTGATTGTCCCTCCCATAAAGGACAGGCAAAGGTGATGAAATCTTTGCAGAAAGCAGTCATTCATTCAGTTCAGATTCATTCTTGAAGCTCTTTGTACTTTGATTGGTTTTTGTTCTAGCTTATTTGGACACTTCTGCTATTGGCAGACTTCACAGGAGAGAAAGCTGGGTGCTTATCTTGAGGGACTGTTTGAGATTTATTACCGGCTGGGAATGAAAATAATTTCCAACGTTGCAATAAACCAAGACTTGTTTTTAAAATAACCGTGTACGTAATTACAGTCAAAACATGGACATGCTGAGTTCAGAAAATAGCAAAATCCAATATTTTTTAACAATCTCGGATATCTTCTTAGCATACTCTACTGTCCTGGTATGTTATTTCCTAGCAGCATGTAATTCTCACAGAGAGCAGTACCAGCAGTATTAAAAAAAATTCTGGTAATTCTGACATACTGCTCTTCTAAACCTGTAAACTACTGCTATTTGTGTGTGTGTGTGTATGTGTGTTTTCCATTGTTTAGTGCTCTATTGCAGACATTCTACTTTATTTATTTATTTGATAGATTTAAATGGCCCTCCAACTCACCTGGAGTTCCTCCCCCCCCCCTTTTTTTTTTTAGCTAGCATTTTATTGTTTGATGAACTTGCAGTTTGATGACAGTTGCCACAACAGTGGAGATTTTAAAACAGCTGTTGGTATCAGCTTCTATGCTGTTGTTATTCACCGATCACTGGAGTTAATTTTAAAAGGAGTTGTGATCACTCTTTATCAATCTTTAGCAACAAACATCTGAAGTGAGGTGATTTTCATCACCTTTCCTCCAAATTCAATCAGGTGACATGCTAAATATTTATAGGCAATCACACCTTATATATCTGGCCTCTGCTACTTTTCATTTTAATTACTAGTACTGATGAAACATGATATGAAGCTGGGTGGAATTTCTCTGTATCACATCCAGTAACAAAAATACACAGAAATCTTTTTTTTTTTTTTTTGCACCTTTCTCTCCACTCCTGAAAGTATTTGACTTTCAAATAAAATTTAGGCTACCATCCAGAACATATTATATTTTTTTTTAAAAAAGGAATGCCAACTTTTTAAAAATACTGGTACCTCCAAAGCAACATTGAATCAGAGAATACTGTGATATATCCTCCACTGCTGATTTAGCAAAAGATTTTCCAACTCTTGACTCTTTCCCTTAACTGCTATGGATACAATAATTTTCCCAATAATTTTGAAATTTAGGATTGATTGATTGATTGATTGATTTATGACCCATCTCCCTCAGTGTTCTGACCCAACCTTTGCAATAAGCCATTTACTCACAAGCAAAACAAACTCCTTTTTATAACAGAGCAGCAACGGTCTTTTTATTCATGTGGATAAATGAAAAAAAAAAAAAATCAAATGTAATTACTCCCAACAAACCTGGGTTTATCCAAGGAATCTGAATTGCTTGCTATATTCTAGAAACAAATGGTTGTCTGTGACATCTGCCCCATCCAAAACCCCTACTATTTATTTTCCAGCCATGTTAGGGCTGGCTAGCATCTGTGTCTGCCTTTCCCTGAGACCCGGCTTATTATTTTCCTTTGCTCTCCTCTCCTGTCCTTTTCTCTCTGTGTATACGTGAATCTGGGATGGGCCTCATTTGTTCCTTTCCCTCACTCAGCTCAAACTCCGAAGACAGATGCCTCTCCACATGGGGGAGGATGGAAGGTGCCACCTCTGCCTCTGTCTCTAATGCTGTTTTCTTATCAGAGCCTTCCAAATGCTCCAAAGCAGGTTTTCCCGCCATCTCTTTCTCTTCTGACTCTGTTTTAGCTCTGCTGGTAGCTGATGGTCCACAGCTCTCAGAGAGGGATCTGGCTGATGAATTTTCTTTGATATGCATTTGGTTTCTTGGGGTGAGATGGCTTAGTGGTTAAAGAGGCTGAGCTTGCCAGCTGGAGAGCTGAAAGGTGGTATTCAAGTTCTGAGCTCTATGCAACAGGGTGAGCTTCCGTTCCTTTCCTCAGGTCCAGCCCACCTAGCAATTTGAAAGTATGCAAATGCAAGTAGATTAATAGGTACCACTTCAGTGGGAAGATTACAGTACCATTCTGTGAACCTTTGGCATATAGCCATGCTGGCCATATGACAATGGAAATTGTCTTCAGACAATGCTGGCTTCTTCAGTCTTACATTTGGCTTGCAAAATTATACATATAAATATATACCAAAGGTCATTGTGTACTCTTCAGGAAAATCTCATAAAATATGACATTGCCTATAGAGTTTTCATATTTTTTTCTGTCCTTAAAACATTAATCCTATCAATACATTGCTTTTGAAGGAATATAATAGATTTTCACTAATGTCATCTAGAAAATTAAAAAAAAAAATTACAAGAACTCAGCTTTTCTACATTGACTGTATTTTTGATCAAGTTCCTTAAATTGGAAGGGAAGCAAAACAAAGAATGAATATTCAGTAGCAATCTTAATAGCATAAATTGTATACATCAGATCATTGAAGGGATTGTGATTGATTATTTTTTTTAAATGAATAAATTTTCCCAGGTTTTGTCTCTCAGGTGTAGTTTGGATCTCTGCTGTTAAAATATGAGGACATCAAGAGACTTTGTTGCCTGAAGCATGGTATTAAATTCAACAACATTGCTTCAGGCAAAACCTGAAAGCTGATGAAAGCAACTCCTACTTCTTTTACCCTGGTTGAAGCCCATGGGAGACATAATCTGAAATGGCTCAAATAGATAAGGAAGTTGGTACCCTTTGCATTTAGTTACTGCCCCTCCGTTAACCCTTATTACATTCTTGCCAGGACTAGACTTCCTGTCTCTGGAACTTCTCTGGTACTTTTTTTCCCCTCCTTTGCTGGTACTTTGCTTGTGTGGAGTGACCATTTACAGTTACAATGACACTGAAAAAAGTGACTTATGACCATTTTTCACACTTACAACTGTTGCAGCATCCCCACAGTCATGAGAGGCCAGGAGAGCAGATGCATGCCTCGATGTGAGTGATATTGAGTTGGCCATGCCCAATAACATGACCACCAAGCCATGCCCACCAACTAAGCCACGCTCACAGAACCGGTTGGTTGTTAAAAAATTTGAATCCTACCCCTGGGAAGACCAATCACTGGATCCACCTTGTTTCTGGGTCATCTTTGTTTTCTCTTTCTATCTACCTTTCACAACATTAGAGTCTTCTTCAGAGAGCTGAGTCTTCATTTAATGCATCTAAAGTAGCATGATTTGATCCTTGTCATTTCTGGCTCTCATGAGAACTGTTGCTTGATTTGTTTGATGATCCATTTGTTTGTTTTCTTCCTTCCTTCCTTCCCTAATATATTCAGTAATACCTAAACTCTGTGATAGACTGTAGACATGTGAACTATTGCTTTATGAGTTTAGTTGAACTTCTGTTATGGACAGATTCTTGCAATGTTGCCATTGAAACATGTTTTCTAATTTTAACCTCCTAGTCTAATATCATAGGTAAGATATGGTCCCGCTCCCCCCCAAAAAAAATCTTGTGCTAGGTTTATTCTTGTTGCAACATGCATCTTAGTAAATCACCTATGCATCTTACTAAATCACCTGTCATAAACTCAATTCTTCTGCATGGAAATGCTTTTTAGATGCCAGATGTTGAAAGTTTAAGAGTTAAGCTAAGAGGTGGCAAGGGAGTTTTCCTCTGTAGCTCTTTCTTTAAGCATTATTAAGCTTGTTTCACTCATCCTTGAAAGTGAGTGGCATTGCAGTGTTTTTAATTTGGTTCTACCATCTTTGTTTTCCTTCCTTTTAAAATAATGTGATGATGCTGTCTCCAGCATTGAAGCTTCAAATGCTTGTGACATTCTTAACAGAAAGGCAATTTGCCTTAATGGGATATGAATAATACCAAAAACAAACAAAGAAGCCACATGAAATTGATATGGTTGACAAGTCCTAATCTCTGCTTCCCAATTGAATACAGTCTGTCATTTACTTTCTTTGCAACATTCAGTCTTTTGACTTTTTAGAACGATCATTCTTCAGATTCAAAGAAACTTTAGCATATATGGGGAATTGAGGATTAAGCATCAGTAGGGTTCCAAATAATATTTGTTGTTTTCCATTGTTGAAGTGAAGGATGAATGCTGACAGTTGCAGGTAAATTTCAATAAAGCAACACATTCTATTCTACTACAACTACTGTAGCTAGAGATATAGTATGTATTAATACACAGCTATTCCTTCCACAAAGGGAGAATAACAGAATGCAATTTAGAACATAGAATAACAGAATTGGAAGGAACTTCTTTTAGTTCAGCATCCTGCTCAATTTTAAATCAATGGCTCTCCAGTCTCTTTTTTTTAAAAGCTTCCAATGATGGAGCCCCACAGCTTCTGAAGACAAACCATTCCGTTGGCTGATTGTTTTCAATGTTATGAAATTTCTCCTAAGTTCTAGGATGCTTTTCTCATCGATTAGTTTCCATCCATTGTTTCTTATCTTGCCTTCTGGTCCTTTGGAAAACAGTTTGATCCCCTTCTCTTTATAGGAGTTCCAAAAATGTTGAAATAGTGCTATCATGTTACCCCTGGTTCTTCTTTTCACTAGACTAGATATACCCAATTTTTTCAACCATATGTTTTAGCCTTCATCCCCTAATCATCCTTGTTACTCTTTTCTGCAGTCTCAGCATCCTTTTTTTATATTGTAGTGACCAGAACTGAATGCAGTTTTCCAAGTGTTGTCTTACTAAGGCTTTGTAAAGTGATACTGTTACTTTATATGATCTTGAATCTGCCTCTCTATAAATGCAGCCTATGACTTATTATACACCTTGGTGGAGTTTTACTTCAAAACCTCAAGTATAAGTTGGTGCAGTAGTGGGTTTCCAATTTTTTCCTACCAGTTCTATCATGAGAGCACGCTTCACGCATATTGTGTGTGCACGTGGGCTAAGCACATGCACACACAGCAATCGAAAACCACCCTCTGTGTCAGTGCTAGTGAGGTGAGCTGTTTTTAGCTCAGCTGAGATGCAGCAATCCATTCTGCCTCACGAATCAGCTGTGCTTAAAAAACAAAGGAATATAGGACAGGAAAGGGCAGCGGCAGGTGGGCGGGCCCAGCCAGAGGTAGCATTTCCCAGTTCTCTGAACTAGTGTCAGCCTCAAGATATCTTCCATAATATGTATACATTCTGCATTCTAACTATTGCTTCTTTGATGCTCTGCCAATCTATTTCTTTCAGCTGTCAATAGCAACGAAGGGAGGGGGGAATTTGGAGGGGAAGAAGGCTGGAGGTGTTTCGCATTCCTTTGCTGGGTTAGCAAGGGGAGGGGGATTCCTTTCTTTAACTATCCATTTCTTGGCTAGCTTCTGTCCCCTTTTGAGCAACTGCAAACTTTTATCAAAATATGTCAAGGTCAACTGACAGAAGCCTCATCACCACCTGGAGATGGACACATGATCATATTCAGAACTTTTAATTGGAAGAGACATTTGGACTTTGGGGGGTGGGAGCATTTCCATTCCTTTGTATATGTGATCTGCACGCCAATTTCTCAGATTCGGAATTAAATCTGAAGCTTTCACTTTATTTTCCAGTAAAAGGATAACTTTGCTTTAACCATGAAGCCTGAGTATTCCTTTCTTGGGATTTGAAGGGAGCACAGACTGACAACTAGTCAAAATTTCCATCACCAGTGTGCCAGAACAGGTTCTAACTGGCTGAATATCAACTCTGAGTTTGTGTTATGTTAGCAATCAAATTTGAGCTAGTAATCAGCGTTGGGAAGTGTCCAACAACAACTGAAGGAATACTGATATGATAGAATCAGCTAGGGGGAAAGTGAAGACCCATTGAGGACTTCAAAAGAAATCAAACAATAGAATATCTGACACAAAATAAGTGAATTATTAAGATTCATTATTTAAAGGATTTGCTATAAGATGCTAGAGATTTTCATGAGTGCACTCTCATGAGAAAGAAGCTATGGTTGAAAATTTCGGGGGAAAAATGAAGGAAATAAAAATCATGTTGCCAAAAGTGTTTGAATATATTATCTCCCTCTCAAATTGTGCAAACACAAAGTAAGAAACATACATGGTAGTGGTAGCTTTCCCTCACTTTTACACATTTTCCCAAATTTGACACAAAAAGATTCTGAAAACAGTGCATGAATACAGTGGAACACCTTGCTGTAATATAATTCAGGCAGTATAAGCATTCATGGTTTGTTTTGTTTTTTTTTTCCTGTGTATCAGGTACACAAGGTTGGATTGAAGTAAATATTGACACATAGGATTGATGAATCAATGCCAAGGGCTTTAAGCAATCTAAAAAAGTTTCTCTGTGAGAGCAAAGGAGGGTCAAAATGTCAGCATCTCACATCTCAGGCCAGGGAGGAAGGCTTCAGATATCCTGACAAGGAAAAATGAGGGATGAATCAAGCCATAGAAACAATATTATTTTGTGTGTACTAACGGTTTGGCTTAGAACAAAGGTGGCCACTGTAGAACTTTTCAGAAATATAAATGATGCAAAACATCTGGATCCAACTGGGGCTTGTAAAGCAGACAAATTTTTAAACTACTTTGACTTATGGCCACTGTTGAGACGAATATTTCTACAGGTAAGAGAGACATTTGCTGGTTGAGCTTTGTCCCATTTTGCAACCTTTCTTACTGCAGTTGTTAAGTGAATCACTTCAGTTGTTAAAGTTAGTCACACAGTTAAGCAAATCTGGCTTTCCAGATTCCCAGGGGATTACATGGACACTGAAACCATCATAAATATGAGCCAGTTGCTTTTGATCATGTGACTGTGGGGAGGCTGCACAGGTCATGTGAAAAACCATCATTAGTCACTTTTTTCAGTGCCTTTGTAACTTTGAATGGTCACTAAATGAACTGTTGTAAATCAAAGATGACCTACAGATTGGTGAAACACTCTGAAGCTTTACTAGGATATTAGAGCTGCAGTTAGGAAAGGAAAAGGAGAAACCTTGGAATAGAATGAATGAGCTGAAAGGGGCCTTGGAGGTCTTCTAGTCCAGCCCCATGATCAAGGAGGAGAACCTATATTATTTCAGATAAGTGATTGTCTAGACTCTTCTTAAAAACATCCAGTGATGGAGCACCCACAATTTCTGGAGGTTGGTTGTTCCACTGGTTAATTGTCCTCACAATTAGGAAGTTTCTCCTTAATTCCAGATTGCTTCTCTCCTTGATTAGTTTCCAGCCATTGTTTCTTGTCCTGTCCTCTGGTCCTTTGGAGCAGTGGTGGGATTCAAAATTTTTTACTACCGGTTCTGTGGGCGTGGCTTGATGATCATGTGATTGGGCGTGCGTGCTTGGTGGCCATGTGACTGGGTAGACATGGCTTGGTGGTCATGTGACTGAGTGGGTGTGACCAACTTAATGTCACTCACATCGAGGGCTGCCTCACCTGGCCTTTCCCTTCCCAGCCATTCCTTGTCACACCCAACCTCAACTTATTTATAGTTCTGTAAAAATGTTGTTCACCTTTTTTTGACTTTATTATCTGCATACTATAGATGTACTTTCATGGACCACTGAAAGGAGGAAATGGATCACATGCTTTGCCCAAGGGTGTGATAGGCAACAGGCTTTTAAGGGGATACCAGAAAGAAAGGGGGAGGGAGGAATGTATTTTCCAAAGCACCAGAAGGCAGACAAGAAGCAATGGATGGAAATTGAACAAAGAGCGAAGCAACTTAAAACTAAGGAGAAACTTCATGACAGTGAGAACAATTAACCAGTGTCAACCATGGTGTCAAACCAGTAAGTTTTCCCCTCTCCTCCCTTTTCTGCTCAATGTAAAAGCCTGAACTCAGTAGTGTGATTCAACCAATGTAACAACAGGTTCTGTGATTGTGCATTTTCCGCACCTGCCCACCCTTTAAAAAAGCCGATTTTCAACTATAATACTTACCTTTTACTGCAGCCCTGGTGAGTAAAACAACTGAGGTGTGGCAAAACCGCTCTTTCATGCAAATCAGCTGTTCTTGAAAACAAGCACAGGAAAGAGCAAGGCCAAATGATCACCAGAACTACCGGTTCACCCAAACCAGTCCGAACTGCTAGAATCCCACCCCTGCCTGAACTCCACTGAAATCCAACACAGGGAAGCAGAAACAGATATATTCTTACAAACCTGTGCTATGTGAGACTTGCCTTGTTAAATATTTCTTAAGCAATTTTTAATTGACAGCATATGTTCAACATCACATAGCAACATCCGCAAAGCACCTTACATCTGTCATCGACTTCTGAAGCTAATCCCACTTTAATATTCTGACTGCCTTTAAATGCTGCGAGGTTTTTGTTTCTGTTTACTGTCTACCCTGAGGAAGGGGGTAAGTGGACTGTCAGCAGAAGTGGGCTTATTTTACAAAGAACTTAATTCTATTAATAGTTGACTGCCATATATATATTGCTGAAGAAAAAACCATTCTGTCACAGCAATAGGCTGCCCCAAA